>NEWO01001342.1:50059-78714 GCA_003013225.1 Phalaenopsis aphrodite | reverse complement strand
TCCATTGATTTTTTGGGATACTCATGTAGATGGTCCCCTAAACCTACTAGCCCTAGGTCTATGGTTTATCTAAGACCACTACATAGGGGACCCAAAATAAGGTTTCCATTGATCCATGGCTTATTGATGGTAGTTGGCACTCCAACTCTACCAAGATACCCAATCAACCCTTTTGCCCCTAAGCACCCCAAATTACCTAAACACCATTGAAAACCTAAACTTTGCCAAAATTCCCAAGTTTACCCAGAATACCCAAATTTGATCAAAATTCATTTCAAACCTCTTAAGAACCTCTAAATTATCCAAAATTACCCAAAATCTCCAAAGATGGCCAAATTACCAAAATACCCATCCATAGCACAAATCCCAAAAAATCCAAAAAATTCCTAAAAAATCTCAATAAATTCTAAATATTCCTAGTTTCATTTCTCTCAACTACCACATGACCCAATTTGGCCAATTTTACCTTCTTTAACCAAAAGCCCCAAATTTTCCTTTAAAGACCCAAATTTCCCCAAATCTAACTCAAATGTCCATCAATTTGATCTCAATTGACCATAATTTAAATCCTAAGCTCAAATTAACTTTTTATATGACCAAAATAAAGCAAGTTCAAGCTCAATTGGCCCAAGATTTGAGCCTGATTTTGATTTTGGTCAGAACCCCAATTTTGACCATATGACCTAATCTTACCAAATTGAAACTATAGCCTAGTCAATTGGCTCCAACTAATGTTGAAAAATATTCATAAAGGTCCTAAACATCAAAATTAACCATCAATTGGTCTTGGTGAAGCCTCAAATCCATTTGATTTTGGCCTAAATCCAAAATTCCCAAATTTAGCCCCAAATTGGCTAAGTCTCGAAATTTCACCCAATTGATATCATTAACCTCCAAATTGGCATCCAATTCATGTTTAAAACTCTTCATGAGGTCTCTATTGACCATTTACAATAATAAATTTGGAATTAGCCCAAGGCTAACCCAAGCCAAGCCCAACATGACCAACCTGATTAAAGTTCAAAATTCCCTCAAATTGATCCTTCAATTGAGCTCAAAACCACTTCCATCCTTCACCAAAGTTGTTCATTATGATAATTTACACCAAATAAAATAATTAATTGGGCCAATTGGCATGGCTAGCCTATACCAAACCCAAGACTTGGTCATTTGCACCCATTTGTACCCAAGCACTGATGTGACCTAACCACCCTAAAGTCACCAAATTAACTCCACCCCAGCCATTAGTTGGACTTAGTGACCAGTCTAAAAATTATGAAACCACTTAAATCATGCCATAGACCAAAGATCCCCCAAATGAAGGGATATTATGTCTAAAAATGCATGTGCTTAAGATATCCTTACAAAAATTAGGTATTATTGCACTAAATTATTGTGGCATATTCCCTTGGGTTCCCTGAGCTCCTAGCCACCTCCCCCTGGCTGGCCGGCTAGCCTAGATGCCAAAAAAGCTCAAAACTGAGAGCCACTCCCATGGCACCTCACCCAAATCAAACCTAGAGGCCATCTCATCCAAATCAAATTAAAGGGCTCCTCTGCCCTCCACCTAAGCACCACAATGCACCCAAACTTGTGCCCTGAGAGCCACCCCATGACTATTTTTATAAAAACTCACCTCCACGTCCATGGGAAGTGTGCTAAAATTTTTTTCAAAGAGAGCCTCCCAAATCACTCAAAGAGCTTCCTTAAGATGTCCACAGCTCATTCCAATCACTCCACTGCCTTGATTCCCCCTGTATAACCCTAATTTTGAGCTTAAAAATTAGGGCAGAAATAGGACAACTCTCAAAACTCCCCCAAACTTTAATTGCTTATGCCCACACCTTCACAAAATCAAGAGAAGACAAAGTCCCATCAAATTACCCTCTGAAATAGCCTCCACCATAGCTCTAGACCAACACCTAAAATCAAACTTGGTCGAATTCATACCTAGGCCTTATACCACAGTAAGAGGCTTAATTCCTAGCCTCCTTGGACCCCAACGAATGTGCTGAGCACCTCTGATTTAAGCCTCCCTTCTCAGAGCAAAGGTATAAAACTTCTCCTCCTTACGAGCCTATTTTGATTCTCCATTTACTTGGGCTTGATTTCATGATACATTAACCGTATGGATGTGTTCTTCTCACTAAGATGAGCATTTTAAAAAAAATTCACTTCATTTGGTTGAGAAATGAGAGAGATCATAAGCCTTGAAGGTGGACGACTCTCGACTTGAGCCATTGGGGACGATGACCACGAGCCGTCTGATGGCGCGTGTATCAAATGGATGGCCAAGATGAAGCCGGACAACGCTTCTTTACATAAACAGTGGGACACATGGCTGTTGGCGTGCACGACAATGTCAAATAGGAGTGCACAGCGTGGAGTTTCGGAGCTGCCTATGATCTACATGGGTCGCGTGGATATGTAGAAAAATAGGGCTTTTTCTATTTATTTAAACTCCCTAAACTTCAAAAATCCATAAATTTGCGTAGAAAAATCACAAAAATAAAATAAAAATACCCTCACTATAAAAATTTGAAAATATTTTGGGTTTATTTGATAACTTAAGTTGATTTTTAAAGATAAATACCACTTTTGACACTTAAATGATTTTTCAAAAACAAAATATAACTTAAAAAATTATAAAACTAAGTTTTTTGAGTTCTTTGTGATCAAGGATATTTTATAAAAATAAAATAATATTTAGAATAAAAACTTGATTTTTAGCCTATTTTAAATATTTAAAAATTCATAAAAAACCAAAAAATAAGAAAATTCATGAAACTGTTCTAAATTGCTTCCTAATCGCTTAGAAAAGATTAGAATATTTTTCCCAATTTTCTAAATAAAGATATTGAATTTCAAGGCTTAAAAATAATTTTTAAAGGCTAAAAATGAGTTTTCACTGAAAAACATTCCAATAAATCAAAGAAAAATAAAAAAATATGAAAAAAATTCCAATATGTAATTTTTTAAAGACACAAAACTTAATTTTAATCATTTAAAATATTTTATTTTTTTTTAAATAACTCAGAATATAAAATAATTATGATAAATCACAGAGAATTCACAAAATCATGAGATTTGGACTAAAGGCTTCTCTGGTCTAGGACTACCTCTAGTAAAAATTTCAAAGGATTAAAATATACCTTGGTGAAATTATGAATTTTCTTTGGAAAATCCTATTTTTGCATGAAAATAATTATATAAAATAAATTAAATTCTGAAAAATCACACTATCTGCTCTGATATCTTAATTGACCCATGAATGAGGTAGTATAAAAATTTCAAAGTCATTTGAATTGAATAAGGCAAATTATGAAGTGTAAGAGCCTTAGGGGGAAATGTGAAATTTTGGAAATTTAACCTTAATTAACATTTAGGCTTAAGTCATGGAGGGAAATGGGCAACCTCTGATCATAATCAATTTTTTTGATATTTGGAACACAAGAGGTTAATTGGTAGAAACCAATCTCACTTTCTTAATTAAGTTAATAAATTTCTAAATTATTAAAATTTGGAAGGTTATTAAAATTAAATGATCCTGGACTTAGTGGTATGACTTTTGAAGTACTAATTAATCAATTTAATAGCCCTATTTTGATTTTCAAATAAAAATTCAAATTATGAATCATGACCACTTAAAGCTTAACCTTTTCAAAACTAATTAAGATACTCACCTAGGTCTTAAGGGCTTAGTGGTGACTTAGGCCAAATCAAAATTGACTAAATGAGGATTAGAGAAATAAACATAACATAATCAAACATCATTGAAACACCAATAAGCCTACTTAAAAAATCGGCTAAGTGTTCAGGTTATACCAACTTTCCCTTGAAGGAAATTCACTCACATAATTTTCAAATTAAATGATAAATGATAATTACCCCTTTCTTAGGGATGATTAAGACATCAATGATCACTGAGCATTAGAAGTATTCACATGATGAACCATTAAGCAACATAATAAGTTTAAATGGAATCAAGGCTTTTCACTAGTTGGTGATAGGGAGGCATGGACCTGCTTCCTCCTGATAACTTGTTGGATACCTCAGAGGTCTATTAAACTTAATATACTTTGCTCAATGAAATCATCCTTAATTAAACTTTTAAAGACTCACCAAAATACAACATAGAGTTAGAAAAACCACAAGAACTTTACTTTTCCTACTCTTTGTAAATGCCCTCACATTCATTTTTAAGTTTCAGGTTGTAGAACGAGAAGACTCGCCAGGTATGCTTTTACAGTTTATAGTACCATCTTTCTTGTGCCTTTTCCTTACATGCTTCTCTTTATACTTAAGTTGTTGCTTTTTTATACTTGCATTTACCTACATGTATGAAAACAACATAAACTTGCACGTAAACTAAAACCAAAGACCAAAACCAAAACTAAAATCAACAGAGATAAAATTCATCGCCACAACATTCAAAATATAAAACAACTCAAAATTTAATCACAAACATGACATAAAACTACAATTGCAACAAAATTAAGATGTCTCTATCGGATGATCAAGAATTCCCCGTAGAAGGTAACCTACAGTTGCTAACGAGGCTTCCCACGGTTTAAATGAAATTATGGAACTCATTAAGTTGGGTTTAGTAAGTTCATCTGGACTAAGTACATCTAATAGAAAATAGTGATGTCAGAACGAGGAAATCGTAGGATCTTAACCAGTGTCGCTCTATTCAAATTTCATATGCCCTCATAAAATTTAAAGAACTTCAACCATAGGGCCACCTGATTTGACATTATAACTTGACACACTAGAAAACTCAAACTCGTTGCGGTGAGGAACTTGGAGCTAGCATGGTTGGCAGCACGACCATGTTCAATAGCAAAACCTGTCTTCCCCAGCTAAACCAATGTTCCATCCTTAGACTTAAACAACAAAGCCATAGGACTTTGAGGTTGCTTGCTTATGCAACGTAAATCATCATATCATCTTTAGGCCTTTGCATAGCTCTACTATACAATATAAGTCTTAACTCATCTTAGGATTTTGAGGTTGTCGTTTGTCACGACCTAAATCCACATATCTTCCGGCTATTTGTGTGAATGTTTCACACAAATATAAGCCCTAACTAATAAAATTGGCAGGGTTAAACACTTAAAATTTTCTCCTCTAAATTTAAACCAAACATTAGGATAGCTTGAGAAGTCACCGAGGTTCTCCTCTAGGATCCATGACATCCCCTAGTTCTTCCTCCTTTTGATTCCACAATAAAATGTTCCAAATTTGAACCAATCCCCATTCACACCTCTACGTCTAATTTCATTGAAAAGTCCTACCCTTTGAAATTCCTTGAAGATAATAATTCCTATTTTTTATCGAGAATCTTCTTAAGTAACTTTGGTCATTTAAGATGTAATTAACTATACGGGCTTACCCTTATAGGAAGCATGTCTGAACCCAGCTTAATATAAACCCTATTTAATCATTTATATTAAATAGGGAAACTTGTTGGCAAATACAAAGGTTTCGCAGACCAAACAGACGTCATACTTTTCTTAGTTTGTTTGATCGAGCCTCATCCTCAAGCCTTGTGCTTATCCTTTGGGATAGATATAGGATTTGAGGTACAACGCTCTTTTATTTTAAACTATGAAAAAAATGGGGTCAGTTTGATTTAATACTTCAACGTCCTTCCAAAGTGGGCGACGTGATTTCAATTCCGGTGACCAACAGCTTCTTACGAGCAACTCCCCACAAACCCCCAAAATAGCGCCGATAACCACCTTGAATGGAACATGACATCATATTCTCAATCCGTTAGATTGGTGTAAGGCCCCCTTGAATGGAACACGACTTCCTATTCTCAATCCTTGAGATTAGTATAAGACCCCCTTAAACAAAATAGGGCATCCTATTCTCAATCCTCGAGATTGGTATAATGCCCCTTTGAATTGAACACAACATCCAATTCTCAATCCTTGAGATTGGTATAAGGGACCCCATAAATGGAACACGACATCCTACTCTCAATCCTTGAGATTGGTATAAGACCCCCTTAATTGGAACACGACATCCCACTCTCAATCCTCGAGATTGGTATAAGGCCCCGTTGAGTGGAACATGCATCCTACTCTTAATCATCAAGATTAATGCCCCCTTGAATGGAACATGACATCCTTTTCTCAATCCTTGAGATTAGTATAAGGCCTCCTTGAATGGAACACGACATCCTATTCTCAATCCTCGAGATTGGTATAAGAATTCCTTAAATAGAACATGACATCCTGTTCTCAATCTTCGAGATTGGTATAAGGCCCCCCCTTGAATGGAACATGATATCCTATTCTCAATCCTTGAGATTGGTATAAGACACCCTTGAATGGAACACAACATCCTATTCTCATTCCTTGAGATTGGTATAGTTCCCCCTTGAATGGAATACAACATCCTATTCTCAATCCTTGAGATTTGTGTAAGACCCCACTTAAGTGGATGTCGGTACTATTTTTTGTGTTGGTTGGATTGTGGGAGTTGCTCGTTGGAAGCTATCGGTCGCAGACATNTCCTTTTCTCAATCCTTGAGATTAGTATAAGGCCCCCTTGAATGGAACACGACATCCTATTCTCAATCCTCGAGATTGGTATAAGAACCTCTTAAATAGAACATGATTCCTCTTCTCAATCCTTGAGATTGGTATAAGGCCCCCCTTGAATGGAACATGATATCCTATTCTCAATCCTTGAGATTGGTATAAGACACCCTTGAATGGAGCACAACATCATATTCTCAATCCTTGAGATTGGTATAATGCCCCATAGAATGGAATATGACATCCTATTCTCAATCCATGAGATTGGTGTAAGACCCCGCTTAAGTGGATGTCAGTACTATTTATTGTGTTGGTTGGATTATGGGAGTTGTTCATTGGAAGCTATCGGTCGCCAAAATCAAAATCTCATAGCCCACTTCAGAAAAGCATTTAATTTATATATAAATATATTTACAAGTTTAGAAAAATATAAAATCAAACTGATCACATATCTTTCACACTTTAAATGAAAGAGCACTATACCTCAAATCGTGTATCTATCTCAAAAGAAAAACACAAGACTTGAGGGTGAGGCTCGATAAAATAAACTGATAAATGAATGACATCCATTTGGTCTGCAAAACCATTTTATTTACTGACAAGTTCCTTTATTCAACATGAAGAACTAAATAAGGTTTATATTAAGCTGGGTTCAGAAAAGCTTCCTATAAGGGCAAGCTCTTATAGTTACTTACATCTTAGATAACCAAAGTCACCTAAAAAAACTCTCAATAAAAATAAGGAAATGGTATCTTTAAAGAGGTTAAGATTTTTCAATGAGATAAAAAAAAAGAGGTTTGAAAAGGGAAAGCTCAAATTTGGAACATTTATGGAATCTAAAGGAGGAAGAACTAGGGATGTGATAGATCTTGAAGAGAACCTCGAGGACTTCCCAAACTATCCTATGGTTTGACATTAGTTTAGAGAAAAGTATTTAAATGTTTCATCCTGTATATTTTAATAATTACGGGTTACACATATGTGAAACTTTCACATAATTTGCCTAGAAGATGTGAGGATTTTGGTCATGATGAGCGAAAACCTCAATATTTTTAGAAGAGTTAAGACTTATATTATACAATAGAGCTGTACAAAGGCCTAAAGATGACATGAGGATTTATTTTGCATAAGCAAACCACCATGAAATCCTATGGCTTGTTTTTTAATTCTAAGAAAAGATATGTTGTCGTAGGTACTCTTGCTGTTGTAGATCATTGTTGTAAAATGTTGCCCATAGGAAAGCTCCAAGCTCCTCGCTATAACTAGTTTAAGTTTTGTAATGTGTCAAGTTAGAATGTTAAATCAGATGTCCCTATGGTTATATTTCTTTAAATGTTATGGGGCATATAAAAGTTTATTAGAGCGACATAGGTTAGGATCCTACGGTTCCCTCATTCCGGTACCACTATTTTCTATCGGATTCACTTAGTCCAAATAAACTTACAAAACTCAACTTAAAGAGTTCCATACTTTCATTTAGACTGTGGGAAATCTCATTAGTAACTGTAGTTTATCTGTTCCGAGGGATTCCCGATCATCCGATAGAGATGTCTTAATTTATTGCAATTATTGTTTTGTGATGTTTATGATTAAATTTTGAGTTGTCTTATATTTTTAATGTTGTGGTGGTGAATTTTTATCTTGTTCGATTTTAAATTTGGTTTTGGTTTTGTGGCTATCCTAGCAGCATTGGTTTTCATGCAGGGTGACATCTTTTTTAACATGCAAGCACGACACAAGAAGTACAGAAAGGTAAATGCATTAATTTAAAAGTGTACTTGTCAATTCTTCTCGTTCTACCACCTGAAAGGTTAGTACTTGTAAGGCATGTATATAATTTTGTAAGGAATTTAAGTTGTAAGAGTAGATGAAGGTTTAGCTACCAAACCCCATGTTATGAATTTATAGAATCTTGGAAGATCCTAGTGGATGATTTTAGAATAAAATATAACAAGGTCAACTTTCCCTTCAGATTGTCCAATAGATTTCAAAGTGCTCAAGGCATAAGCCTAGACCATTTTGAAGATCTATTGAAATTTTTTTAGTTCATTTTGAACTTATCATATTGTTTCATTAATCATCCAAGGTTGAAGTGTGACTTCCTTGTTGCTTAGTGAAACCTGATAATTTAATTATCTCGAGGATAGGTACTCAATTAATCAATTGATGTTTTATTTAAAATTTATGTGAGTGGGTGCCCTTAAAGCAAGTTCAGGTCATTTAAAGGTTGTGGTGCCCACAATTAAAGTTAGGATTGTAGTGTTTAAAGATGTTAATCACCAATCATGTTGTCTTCTAAATCCTATCAATTGAGCTTAGGCGTCGAGCCTTGTTCACTACTAAGCTTAACAATCATGATAGGTGAAATGGTGATTGTCAAGATTTTTTATTCAAGTGATATGTATTCTTCTCAAATAATCAAATCATCCTCAACTTTGGGCTTAAGAAAAGTAAACTATCATTTTTCCCACTTAAAGAAAAGTAAACTATCATTTTTCCCACTTACGCCCATCACTTAAGAATCGCCTGATTTTAATTGGCTTCCAAGTCATGAAGATTAACAGAAATATGATTTTGTTGATGTTGTGCAAGGGTGGAGAGTGAGTTTCTACCTTTAAGTCCCATTGTATTTCAATCATCTAAACATTTTTGTTAAGATCAAAATAACTCATTTTTCCCTTGGTTAATTCTAAATTTTGATTAAGGCACCAAAGTCTAAAATGATTATTTCACCCTAGGGGCACTTCACCTCATAACTCACTAAACACAACTCAAAGGACTTTGAGGGTTTAGAGTGTCATATCTATGAGGTAATTACAATATCATAGAAGAATATGTGAACTTCTCAAAAGTTAAATTGATTTAAGTATTAATTTAAACTTAGAAAATAACATTCTTTATAAATTTATTTATTTGAATTTCCAAAATAAAATTTTTTATTTATGAGAAAATTATTAGAAGTTTCCCTAGGTCACAGAAATACATGGACAAAATTTCATTATTTTCTTAATTAACTTATTATAACTATTTTAATGTGAAAATAAGAGAAATCCACTTTTAAGCCTTTCAAAATTTATTTTTAACTTAGGAAAATTAGGGAAATTATTTTAATGAGTCCCAAATGATCAGAGGACAATTAGACATATTTTGAAATGTTTTGATATTTTTGGGATTTTTAATTATTTTTAATCATTTTAAAATTCAAAATGAGGTTTAAAAATTAAATATTTTCTAAAAAGTAATTTTTATTTTTTCCAAATGTCTTTGAACACAAGGAGCTGAAAAAACAACTTTTTCATAATTTTCCCTTGTGTGTTTAATTTAATATAATTATTTTTGTAAAGAAATACAAGTTTCCTTAGAAAATTGACTTTAATACTTGAATTTAATCAAATAATTTTTAAATTTTTACATTTGATAGAAAAGATTTTTATTAACAATATGGGATTGATTTTGTTAATTTTTGATAAGTTTATGATTTACAAAAATTAACACAAGATATTTAAATTTAATTAAATAAAGAAATTCACAGGATAACTTATGATATTTTTTTCGAGCTTCTCTAACTATAGGAAACATACTAAAATTATTCATATAATTTTTCAAATGATATTTAATTTTATTTAATTAAAATAAGCCAAAATAGCCTCCCTAGCTTAAAAATTAGGGCTAGAAGCATAGAGATGCCCTCTGACTTTGGAAAAATCATAGAACATCTCCTTTATGATGAGGAATAAACCTTAAAAATTTCAAAACATGTTGAATGATGTGTGATCATAATCAATTAAAATGCTCAAGAGGGTATTAAATTTGTTAAAAATCAAAAAATAAGAAAATAATTTTTATTTTTCATCCATATTATTCTCCACTGTTCACTTAGCAAGAGGGTATTTTTCTTTTTTTTATGATTTTTCCAGAGAAGTATATGGATTTTTAAAGTTTAGGAATTTAAAATAATTCAAAAATCCCTATTTTTCTACTTATCCAGCGTGGAGCTAAATCAACCTACGGCGGCTTCCGAACTCCCATGTGGCGCACTCCCATTTGACGCTACCATCTACCATAGCTACCATACGGTCTACAGTTCATGCACCGTCCGCTCGTCAGACTTGATCTTTTCCGTTGGATAGATACACGAGCAATGGGATGACTCTCAGTCTTAGTCCCCAAATGACTTATCTCATATGTCATTCACACTAAAACATTAAGATCTTTTTCCTATACTCAAGTAAATTGCATGGGGTTTATTTCTAAACCTTCATCTACACAAGACGAACACATCCATAAAGTTAATCAAGTTTGAAATCAAGCCATTACAAATTGAGAATTAAAATAAGCTCGGCCTAAGCTTAGAGCTCAATACCTTTTTCTGAGAGAGGAGGCCTCAATCAGATGGATGTGGAAGCTTTGATTGGGTCCAACAAACCTCTTGAGGAAGTCTCAAGCCCTGGTGAATTTTCTAGGCATGGTTTTGATCTAGGTGGATTTCAGGTGTTGGTCTAGAGTTATGTTAGGGCTTTCTCAGAGGGGGCTTATATGGGGAATCAACTCCTCTTGCTTTAGGGATGGTGTGTACACAATTAATTTAAGTTTGCTGGACTGTGTAGAGATGTCCTATTCTGAACTGAAAGTTTGAGCTCAAAATTGTGCTCTCATAGTGGAAATCAGAGGCGAAAGTTGGTTGAATTGAGCTCAGGGATGCTTGGAGAGTCTCTGGTGAGATTTTGGCAGAGTTTCCCTAAGAATTTAAACTCTCCTTTCTTGGTAATTGAGAGGCTAATTAAATAGAAGAGCTTCGGCTGGCCACCATGGCAAAATGATGCGTGGAAAATGGTGCTTATGTGGAGGGCTAAGGAGCTCTAAGGAGCCATTGGGATAAGCTGGCCTATAGTGTTGGAATTGGGTTTGATTTAGGGGTGATGGCTCTCAGTTTTGGCATTTTCTAGCCACTAGGTTGCCCGGTAGGGCCAGGGGTGGCGATTAGGTGGTCAGGTGAGCCAGGGAGAGGGTTCATTATGGTTAACCCTCAATGACATGTGATGATGGAGAAGATATTTTGGTTATGGCCCAAAAATGAGATAAGATCCCTCAAATTAGGGGGAACTTTTTTGATAGCTCATTTGGGTGGTTTAAGGTGGTTTAGCCTTGTCAATAGAGTGTACTTGGTGGATTTGTTGTCATTAATTTGGTGACTTAGGCATGGCTAAGTCAATTTTGGTGCATGGGTTCAATTTGGGTCAAAATGGCTAGAAGTTGGGTTTGGGTTATGTTAGCCATGTTATTGAGCTCAATTAATTGATTAATATTATTTAGATGATTTTCATGAAGGTTTTTGAAAAGATTTGGAGTGTTTTTGAAATGGTGCTTGGTCAATTTAGGGTGTTGGGTTAGAATTGAGTATAGGTTGGGCTAAGTTTAGGTTAGGTCTAAATTTATGGTTTAAAATGGTATATAAGTATTTCATGAGGAGTTTTAAACATCAATTTGGTGTCAATTTTGGGGTTAGGTCATTCAATTTGGTGGAATTTGGGGACAACTATTTTGGGGCAAATTTGGGAATTTTGAATGTGGGCTGAAATTAAATGAAATTGAGGCTTGATCATGGCCAATTGAGGGTTCAATTTGATTGTATGATTGTTATGAAAAGTTAAGGATTCAAATTGAGGCAATTAAGTGGGCTAATGGGTTCAATTGAGTGAGATTGGGTCATTTGGTCAAAATTGGGGGTTTTGAGTTGGATCAAAATTGAGCTCAAAGAATTGGTCAATTAGATTTAAATTTGGTTTGAATTGATCATATGAAATAATAATTTGAGTTTAGAATTGAAACTGAGGGAAATTGTGGACAAATTGATAGACATTTGAAGTGAATTTGAGTAAATTGGGTATTTAAAGGCAATTTGGGGGTTTTGGTCAAAATGACCAAAATTGCTAAATTGGGTTGAATTGAAAGGTCCAAATTGGTTTTGGAAACATTTGAAGTGATTTTGGATGTTTTGGGAACGTTTGGGGTGCCAAGGGTATTTTGGTAAATTTGGGCAAATTTGTGGGTATTTTTGGTAATTTTGGCTAAATTTAAGGTTTCGGGCAATTTGGGTATTTGAAATGGTTAGAAACGATTTTTGAAGAATTTTGGGTATTTTGGATGAATTTGAAAAGTTTGGCCAAATTTAGGCATTTAGGTAATTTTTGGTGGATTTATGAAAAAAGGCTAAGTTGAATTTTTTTTTAGTAGAATTGGGGTGCCAAACACCTTATATGAGCAATGGGCCAATGAAATCCCAATTTTGGTCCTCTATGTACTAGTCTTAGCCTAGCCTAGGGCTAGTGGGTCTAGGGGACCGTCTACATGTGTCTCCCAAAAGATCAAGTGATTTAGAGTTGTGAGTGGATCTAGATGATAGTGAACAGAGGAGATAGTGAGTGCAAGTGAGTGAACTAGCTTTTAGATTTAGAGTTGTGAGTGCATCTAGATGATAGTGAGTGCAAGTGAGTGAACTAGCTCCATACCAACACCCAAACTCAACCCTAAGTTCAAGCAGTCGTATGGGGACTCTTCTTGAGATCTTTCATACTTACCCCACCTACTAAGTGCTAGAGGTTAGGACCAATATGTGGAATTTCAAGTTGAGCAAAGAAGAGTTTAGAGTTTCTAATGGTGAGGGATCCTTTTCTAGTTGTTTTAGGAATAGTCAATAAGAAAGTCCTATGGCTAGAACTTAGGCTACTAAAGAGGGAAAAATAATCCTTGACCAAAAGTGAGGTCAACAAATGGACCCCCAATAAGTGAGGTGCGTTGTGCAAGCACCCCGCTCGTATTTGCGTTGACCGACAAGATCAACAAAAGCTGACCAACAACACCTAAGTCAACATACTTAGAAAGGATTGTAGAAATGAGAGCTAGTTATTCCTGCAAGGGAATTGGTAAGTGAATAATTGATTGAAATAAAAAATAGGAACTCTCACTGAGATTGGAGAGTGGGTTTGAAATTATCAAGTTTTAGGTGTTTTCGGAGGAGGGGAGTTAGTATTTAGGTACTGAATCCGAAGTGGGAATTGAAATTTTTGTATCTCTCGGAAGGAGAGTCAAAATTTAGGCACCTACCTCGAAAGATGGGAATCTGAATTTAGATACTAATTCTGAAATAAGAATTAAAATTTACATATCAATCCCAAAAAGGAAAAGGAGAGTCAAAATTTAGGCACCAACCTCGAAAGATAGGAATATGAATTTAGGTACTGATTCTGAAATTTGAATTGAAATTTAGGTATTAATCCCAAAGAGGACTAACCTTGAAAAGTGGGAATCAGAACTTAGGTTCTATTCCCACAGATGAGAATTAAAATTTAGGTATCAATCTTAGAAAGAGAATCAAAATTTAGGTACCGATCTCGAAATGAGGGAAACAGAATTTAGGTACTGATCCCGGGATGAGAATCAAAATTTAGCTATCAATCTCAGAAAGAGAATCAGAATTTAGTTTTCGATCTCAAAAGGAGGGAATCAGAATTTAGGTACTGATCCCATGATGAGAATTGAAATTTAGGTATCAATCTCAGAAAGAGAATCATAATTTAGATACCAAACTCAAAAGGAGGGAATCATAATTTAGGTACTTATCTCGGGATGAGAATTAAAACTTAGGTATCAATCTCAGAAGGAGAGTCCAAATTTCGCTACCATCCTTGAAAGGAGGGAATCGGAATTTAGGTACTGATCCCATGGATTGAGAATATGATTTTGTGTTCCACTAAAGGTGGTCTTATACCAATCTAAAAGATATGTGTAGAGAATTGGATGTCGTGTTCCATTCAGTGTGGTCGTGTTCCATTCAATGGGGTCTTATACCAATCTTAAATATTTTTGTAAAGAATCAAATAACGTGTTCCATTCATAGGGCTCTTATACCAATCTCAAAGATATGTGTAGAGAATCGGATGTCGTGTTCCATTCAGCAGCTTTCCAGTCTGCAAATATTTAGAGTGTCATATAATTTCCTCTAGCAGCTTTCCAGTCTGCAAATATTCTATTAATGTCTTACACAACCATGTTGTGTTCCTGAATCCATGGTCGACCCATAAGAGCATTGAAAGAGGTCTCAGCATCGATGATATGGAATTTAGAGGTTGTTACTAGTTCTTTAACTATCATAAATATTGTAATTGATCCAAGGGCTCTCTCTCCCTTTTTGGTTGAATCCCCTTAGCATCATTTTATCGGTCGTAAGCTGCTGAGCTTCAATGTCCAAATAGGCCAATGTCCGTAGGCTCATCAAGTTGAGGGATGCTCCAGGATTTACCAAAACTCTTGACAACACAAATTTACCGATGTTAACAGAGATATAAAGTTAACGATTTTGGTCGGCAGTACAGAGCATCAAGTCTTAATCTATAAAGGTTACCCCAAATTGTTCTTTCAATGAGCAAACTTCCTCCGAGGATGTGCTAGAAAATTGGTTTAAGCCAGTCTCTGAGTCAAGCAAAGCTATAACCACAGGCTCTCTCATCTCTTTTGATAGGATTATATCATCATAGATGCTTAATCTAGCCTGCAACTTCCTAAGATGAGCTAGCACATTGTAATACACTTTGTATGATCCTCCAATCTTTACTTATTTATGTGTTTCTTTCGCTGGCGGAGGTGGAGGTAGCTCTTCCTGAGTGACTATTTGAAAATTATTTGATTAGGTTTGATTATTAAAGTTGATTTTTTAAGAAACCTTGTATTTTTACATAAAAATAGTTATATTAAATTATATACACTTGGGAAAATTGTGAAAAGTGATTTTCTGAGTTCTTTGTGATCGAAGACACTTGGAAAAAATAAAAATCATTTTTTTAGAAAATATTTAATTTTTTAGCCTTTTTTTGAATTTAAAAATATTTAAAACTAATTAAAAATTTCAAAAAGATTAAAATTTTTCAAAATATAACAAATTGTTTTCTAATCACTCGGGAATCATTAAAATATTTTTCCTAATTTTTCTAAGTTAAAAATAAATCTTAAAAGCTTAAAAGTGAATTTTTCTTATTTTTCATTAAAATAATCATAATAAACAAATCAGAAGTCATAAAAATACAAAATTTGATTCTCCAAGTTTTTTGAACTCAGAGAAGCCAAATAAAAATATAAAAAAAATAATTTTGGTAGTTAAGACATTATTTTCTATTTGATTAAATCATTGAAGCTTGTTAATAATAAAATAATAACAATAAAAATTTAATTAAAAAAATCTTGACCTTTTGCTTTAGTGTTTCTCTAACCTAAGAAAACCTCTGATAATTTTCTCATGAATAAAAAAATAACTTTATTTTTTAAAGTTAAATAAATCAATTTGTGAAAATCTAATTTTTTCAATTTAAATAAATAATGAAATTAATTTAAATTTTAAGAAGCCACCATATTCCCCTCTAATATTATAATTACCTCATGGAAATGCTACTTTAAATGCTCAAAGTCATTTAGGTTATGTTTAATGAGTTAGGAGGTGAAGCACCTCAAGAGCAAAAAAAATCATTCTAGATTTTGGTGCCTTAATCAAAATTTCGGATTAACCAAAGGAAAATGGGTAATATTTATCTTAATAAATATGTTTTGATGATTAAAATATAATGGGAGTAAATGGTAGAAACTCACTTACCACCCTTACATAACATCAAAAAAAATATAATTCTCCTAATCTTCATGACTTGAAAGTCAACTAAGATCAATTGATTCTTAAGTGATGGGTTTAAGATAAAAGGGATGATAATTCACTTTTTTCAAGCCCAAAGTTGAGGATGATGTGATCATTTAATAAGGATAAATGTCACTTAGATCAAAATTTTGAAAATCACCATTTCACCTATTATGATCGTTCAGGGCTTGGTAGTGACCTAGGCTTGATGACTAAACTTAATTGATTGGATTTAAAAGAGGATATGATTGGTGATTAACATCTTTAAACATGACAAGCTTGACTTTAATTGTGGGAACCATAATCTTGAAATGATCAAACGTGCCTTAAGGGCACCCACTCACATAACTCTTAAATGAAACATCGATTGATTAATCGAGTATCTTATCATTGGGATAATTAAATTGTTAAGTTTCACTAAGTAACAGAGTAGTCACACTTCGACCTCTGATGATTAATAGAACAATATGATAAGTTCAGAATGAACTCAAAATATTTCAAGAGATCTTCAAAGTGGTCCAGGGTAATGCCTTAAGCACTTTAAAATCTATTGGACTTTTTTAGGGCAAATTGGACTTGTCATATTTTGTTCTAAAATCATCTACTAAGATCTTTTGAGATTCAATAAAATCATAACCTGGGGTTCGATAGTTAAACCTTCATCTACTCCTGCAACTTAAATTCCTTGCAAAATTATATACATGTTCTACAAGTACTGATCTTTCAGGTGGTGGAATGAGAAGAATAGACAGGTATGTTTTCAAATTAATGCATTTTCATCCTTGTACTTATTGTCTCAAGCTTGCATGTTAAACAATGATGTCACCCTGCATAAAAACCAAAAGTGCTAGGATAGTCACAAAACTAAAACCGAAAACAAAACTAAAATTAATAAAAATAAAATTCACCGCCACAACGTTCAAAATATAAGGCAAGTCAAAATTTAATCACAAACATCACAAAAAAGCAATTGCAACTAAATTAAAATGTCACTATTGGATGATCAAGAACCCCTCAAAGAAGGTAACCTACGGTAGCTAACAAGATTTCCCATGGTCTAAATGAAAGTATGGAGCTCATTGAGTTGATTTTAGTAAATTCATTGGGACTAACGACCTATTTAGGACAGCTTATTTGGTGAGGTGACATTTAGAAAATGCACCTGACCTGTTTGGGTAAACTGCGTTTTGGCAGCTTATGCATTTTCAAAATGCAAAAAATAGCTTTTTTACACCACACCTATTTAGTTGTCGTGGGAGCTTATTGGCAACTGTATGACTTTTCCAAAAAAATAAAAATTTGTAATAGCCACCGCACCTACCTTACCAACATATTACTTTTTACCTGCTTATGAGCAGATTATTCAATAAGATACAGCTGCCCCAAACAGAACCTAAGTGAATCCGAAAGAAAATAGTGGTACCGGAATGAGGGAACCGTAGGATCCTAACCAGTGTCGCTCTAATCAACTTTAATACGCCCCACAATATTTAAAGAGCCATAAACATAGGAATATTTGATTTGACATCATAACCTAACACATTAAAAAACTTCAAATCACCACGATGAGAAGCTTAGAGCTAGCATTGTGGGCAGCATGACCATCTTCATCAATAAGAGGATCTAAAACAACATATCCTTCCTTAGAAATAAAAAATAAGCCATAGGATTTTGAGGTTGTTTGCTTATGAAACATGAATCCTCAACTCATCATTAAGCCTTTTGTATAGCTCTGCTATATAATATAAGCGCTAACTCATCTTAGGATTTTGAGCTTGTCGTTTGTCACAACCTAAATCCTCACATCTTTCAGATTATTTGTGTGATCATTTCATATGAATGTAAGCCCTAAATAAATAAAATTATCAGGATGAAACATTTAAATAATTTATTCTCAAAATTGAAGCTTATTCAGAGTGAAAGGAGGGAAAGGTAGTTTTAACTCCTTAACCAAAATAGTTCCAACAACCATGAATTAAAATTTTACGAGTTTGTTTCTCATGTTGGTAAGGATGTTCTTTGATTTTTCCAAAGTCAGAGAACATCTCTAGCCACGAAACCCTAATTTTCAATCATTGTTGTTTATTTTTTCTTAAAGTAATTATATAAATTAAAATATAAGTCCAAACAAAGGGACTTATTTTGTCAGGTTCTCTGTGGTCAGAGGACTCTAGGAAAAATAAGAACTAAGTTTAAATAATTATGTACATTACTATAGCTACTTAAGTTATTTTAAATCTAAGATTTAAATAAATATATTATAATTAAAAAATTTTAAAAATTTTTCCACACAATAAATAATGATCATTTTAACTCTCTATAAAAAATTGAGACTCTTTTGAATTGATTTCAAAACTAAAGTCTATTTTTCAAGTAAAATGAGATTTTTGCATTAAAACATTTTAATAAATAAAAAAATAATTTGGAAAATTATGAAAAGTAATTTTTTATGTTCCTTGTGATCAAGGGCACCTAAGAAAAACAAATATTTCTATTAAGAAAATGTGTTCATTTTTGGGCTATTTTTTTATTTAAAAATAATTAAAAATTACAAAATTATGAAAATGCCCAAAATTGTTCCTAGATGTTTCCTGATCATTTGGGAACCTTTAGGATATTTTTCTTAATTTTCCTAATTTATTTTTGTATTTTTAAATGCTAAAAATGAATTATCAAAAATTTTTCATTAAGACAATTATAATAAGTAAAATAAAAATCCTAAAAATGAAAATTTTATTTCTCTGAAATCTATGGACTTAAAGTGATTTAATAAAAACATGAGAAGTAATTTTTGAAATTAAATTAAATTTTTTATTTAATTAGCCACTAAAGTTAATAAATAATTATAAAAATTAAAATATAATTCGAAAGATGATGAAAGTTTGTCCAAGTAGTCTTGTGGCCTAGGTGAGCGTCCAATAAATTTCCCATGAATAGATGCTAGAGGCAAAATGATAATTTTGAGATTTTCATACCTTAAATTTTTAGTTAATCAAAGCGTGAATGAATAATTTTGATCATAATAATTTTTTTTAGATGTTTGAAACATAATGGGTTGAAAAGTAGAAACCAACTTGTCACATTTTTCTTGATAAGGATAAAATTGTGATTTTATAAATTGTCAAGACTTGGAGGTTAATTCAGTTGAATGATATTATGGTAGTGGGCTTAATTTAGAAAGCTAATTATTCACTTATTTGAAGTCCAAAGTTGGTGATTAGATGATGATCAATATTTTAATGAGGATTGAGTTTCATTTCATTTAACATTAAGATTATTGCAAATCTATCCTAAAGACTTGATTTAAGGGCTTAACAATGAGCTAGGCTTGATACTTAAACTTTTTTAATGAGGATTTTAAAAATGAAAACATGATTGATTAATGAACACCTCTAAACACTACAAGCCTAACACTAATTGTGGGTATAAGATCTTTAATGACTTCAACATGTCATAAGGGCATCTACCTACATAACCCGTGATTAAAACAACATGTGAATGTCTGAATACCCCACTTTTTGGATAATAATGATAATAAGATTCATAGAGAACAGGGTAAATATGATTCATCATTCAATACTGGATTATTCATTGAATAATAAAATAAGTTCAAAATAACTCGAAATGTTTCAAATGGTTCTAAAAATTGCTAATGATTACTCCCCAAGCAATTTTATGACCTTTTGAATATTTTGAAGGATAACCAACAGTAATATACTTTATTTCAGAAAATCATCCATTTTAAGTTTTAGGGATCCACCAAATTATGCTTAAAGACTCGATAATTCACCAAAATCAGTAAAAATATGCTTCACTACTTATCCTACATTAAATGACCCAATGATCATAGAATGTAGTCTTTCCTAAGATATTTGAATCCTTGTGAGCAACTAAGGATATTTTTTTTGGCCACATATGGTTCATTGAACTTTTGTAAGTCTTAGGTGTAGGTGGTTAGGGCAAGGACTATAATGGTAATGTGTGCGAAAATGAGGGATACAATGTGGGATTTAGAGTATTATCTTCTACCTCAACGACTGTCAGCACAATTTAAGGGGGTCTTGTGGTAGCTGTCGGTGGCCATAATAGAAATCCCGACGTGAGCTTTGGAGGGCATTTAATATATATATATATATATATATATATATATATATATATATATATATATATATATATATAGTTTAGAAAAAATATTAAATCAAATCGATCCCATGTCTTTCAAAGTTTAGATGAAAGAGCACTACACCCGAAGCTATGTATCTATCTAGAAAGATAAACACATACTTGATAGTGAGACTCAATCAAATAAACTAAGAAATATATGATATCCATCTGCTTTAAGAAAACATTTATTATAAGCCGAAAAGTTACCCTATTTAACATAAAAAATTAAATATAGTTTATATTGGGTTGGGTTCTTGAAAGTTTCTTATAAAGGCAAACCCTTACTATTAATTACAATTTAGATAACTGAAGTCACCTAAGAGAACTCTCGATAAAAATTATGGGATACTGTCTTCATGAATTTCAAAGGATAAGACTTTTCAAAGATATCAGACAAAGATGTGTGAAAGCGGAATGACTCAAACTTGGAACATTTTACTTTTGGAATACAAAGAAAAAGAAATAGGGGATGTCATGGATCATATGAAAAACCTCGGTGACTTCCCAAGCTATCTTATGATTTAGCTTTAATTTAGAGGGGAAATATTTACATGTTTCATCCTGCCAATTTTATTAATTAGGGCTTACATTTGTGTGAAAGGATCACACAAATAGGCTAGAAGATGTGAGGATTTAGGACGTGACAAACGACAACCTCGAAATCCTAAAAAGAGTTAAGTCTTATATTGTGTAGCAAGGCTATACAAAAGCCTAAAGATACTTTGAGGATTTAGGTCACACTAGGCGGACAACCTCAAAATCCTATGGCTTTTTGTTTAATTCTAAGGAATGATTTGACTGGAGGAGACATGTTTCACTGTTGAAGATGGTCATGCTGCCCACAATGTTAGCTCTAACTTTCTCATCGTAGCAAGTTTAAGTTTTCTAATATGTTAAGTTCTGATGTCAAATCAAATTTCTCCTAAGGTTATGGTTATTTAATTATCATGGAGGATGTTAAAGTTGATTAGAGCGACACCAGTTAGGACCCCACAATTCCCTTGTTCCGGTATCACTAATTTCTTTTTACTATACTTAACTTAAAAGATTTATGAAACCCATTTAAATCAAGGAGATCTTGTTAGCAACCATGGGTTACCTCCTCCAGGTACTACCGTAAATTTAAAAGGACGTTTTATGTTTAGTGAAATTTCAAAGGATTTTTTGTTACCTTTCAAAATGTTTATTTTAGGTTTTAAAAATGTTGAGTTATTTTTGAAAAAATTGTTTTGATTTTGCACGAAAAATACAGTACACACCCAAGCAGTTATGATATTTTGTAGCGAAAGTAAAATGACAGGAATTAAATAACACTATAAAAGTGTACATGTCATCTTCTCGGCATTCCCGATGAAAGATTAGTTTTTATAACATGTATATAATTTTGTAGAAATTTAAATAAATTGCAGGAGTAGATGAAGCTTTATCTAATAGACTTTAAACTAAGACTTATTGAGTCCCAAAAGATCTTAATGGATGAATTTAGAACAAAATATAGCAAGTTCAAATCAATTTGAACTTCAAAATATTCAAGATATTTTAAAGTGTTCAGGGAATGACTCTGAACTTCTTTAAATATTCCTTAAAACATTTAAGTTCATTTTGAACTTATCATATTATTCTACTAATCATCCTAGGACAAATCAAAATTACCTCATTACTCGATAAACTTTGCATATTAATCATCTCGAGGATAAGGCATTCAATTAATCAGTTGATAGTTTACTTAAAAGTTTTGTAGGTGAATACACTTAAGGCAAGTTTAGGTTATTAAAGATTCTATACCCACCACTAAGGCTGGGCTTGTAGTGGTAATCATCAATCTTTCTATTTAATAAATCCCATCAAATGAATTAAATATCAATCCTAGATCACTACCAAGCACTTTAATACATCTAATGGGAGAAAGATTGGCAAGTTTTAAAGTTTTAATTGAAGTGATGTGGATTCTGATTAAAAGGAGTCAGATCATCATTAATTATGGACTTAATTATAAGTGAAAAATCATCTCCTTAGCTTAAGCCCATCATTAAAAACCATTTGATTTTGATTAGCTTCCAAATTCTGATAATTTAGAAAATTTGTAATTTTACTCTTATCATGGAAAGGTGGCAAGTTGATCTTTACCTTTTATCCATTATGCTTCAATCATCCAAACACATTCATTAGAATCAAAATTACCCATTTTGCCTTTGGATTAATCCTAAATTTGAATAAGGAAAGAAAATCTAAAATGACCACTTTACCCTTGGGGCTCTTCACCCCTTAACTCATTAAGCACCACTTAGATGACTTAAGAGATTTTAGAGTACCCTTTCCATAAAAAAAATTAGAACATCAAAGGAGAAAATCTAGTTTTCAAATTTTAATTTAAATAAATATTATTTTATAAAAAAGGATTTTCAAAAATAATTTATTTAATCAATCAAATAAAGTTATTGGTTTATACAAACATGATTAAAGGTTTCCTTACATCAGAGAAATACTTAGATAAAATTTCATGATTTTTGAAATAAAATCTTTAATTTAATTATTTATTGAGTTTTATGATTTAGTTTAAATGGAAAAGATGTTTTATTAAACCTCTCTGAGTCCAAAGAACTTAGAGAAACAAATTTTATATTTGTATGATTTTTAATTTATTTATTATAATTATTTTAATGAGAAAATAGAAAAAATACCTTTTAAGCCTTTAGAAATTTATTTTTTAACTTAGAGAAATTAGAAAAAAATGTTTTTAATGAGTCCTAAGTGATCGGAAGCAATTAGGCACGTTTTAAATATTATTATATTTTTGAAATTTTTAACTAATTTTAATTAGTTTTAATTCTAAACATAGGCCAAAAAAAGAGTATTTTATCAAAATTAACTTTTATTTTTCCTAAGTGCTCCTAATCACAAGGAACTCAGAAAATCACTTTTCATAATTTTTCTAAGTGTATTTAATTTAATATAATTTCTTTTGTGAAAAATTATAATGTTAAAAAATCAACTTTAGTGCTTAAACTAAATCAAATCAATTTTTAAATTTTTATAGTAGGTTAACATGATTTTTATGCACAATGTGGAATTCATTTTGTCAAATTTTTATTATTACTTAATTTACATAATTTTGTACAAGATATAAAAACTCAATTAAATACAAAAATTTACAAAATTATTCATGTCAACATGATATTTTTCCTAAGTTATTCTGACCACAGGAAAACCACTAAAATTTATCCAATAATTTTTCATGTGATATTTCAATTTATACAATTAAATTAAGCTAATATAGTCATCTTAGCTTAAAAATTAGGGTTAGAAGAATTGAGATGTCTTTTGACCTTAGAAAAGTTAGAGAACATAGCCTCTGTCATGAGGAATAAACCCTCAAAATTTCAAGCTATGGTGAGCAATGCTTAGCAAAAATGAATTGAAATACCAGAGAGTATTTAAATAATTAAAAATCAAAAAGTCAATAAATAAATTTTATGCTTAGTCCACACTATTCTCCTATTCACTAAGCAAGATATTTTATTTTTATGTTTTTTCTACATAAAGTTATGATTTTTCAAAGTTACAGAATTACAATAAACCATCAATCCATAATTTTCTACATATCCAGCTCATCTACCATGTCAACCACGTCCGTTCAAAGCTTTACATACGACGCTCCGCCATTTGATTCCATCAGACACATCAACTGCCACACAGCCCACAGTTCACATATTAAGAGTTCATCAGGCTTGATCTCCTCTGTCCATTGACTAAACATGTGATAAGACGGCTCTGAGTCATCATCCCCAAGTCACCTAAACTATAAGTCGTTCAACTCAAAACCCTTAGATCTTGAGCTAGACTCAACTAAATCACTTCATGTTTGTTACTACACCTTCATATACCGGAGACAAACATATCTATATAGCTTATACATTATGAAATGCAGTAAATATGTATAGGCTCAGATTAGGGTTAGAGATCTATACCTTTATCTTAGAGGGAGGCCTCGACCAGATGGTTGTAGCAGCTTTGATTGCATCCAACAAACCTCCACATGAACACCTAAGCCCTGGTGAATTGTCTAGGTATGGTTTTAAACAAGATCATTTTCAGGTGTTGATCTAAAGCTAGGTTAGAGGCTGTTTAGGATGGTGTTTTTGTGGGGAATCAACTTTTATCACTCTGGTTATGGTGTGAAAGCAGTTAATTAAATGTTGGTGAGCTGTGGAGGTGTGGGAAAATATCTCCTAATTCGGTGATGCGCCAAAAGTATAGGTATTTATACTAATTTTTTGTGATATTGTGCTTTAAAGGAATGTATTTTTCATATTTTATTGCAGGTTGATGATTTTTAGCACTTGAAGAAAAAGGAAAGCAAAAAGGATGGAATATGAAGTTGAAATGACATTTTGGAGAGAAATACTCAGCCCCAACGGTGCCAACATGGACGCCGACGACACCAGCATGAAGTAAGGTGTCCAGAATAGCAGGGGCGCCAACGACACCAGACTTGGCGCCGACGACACCATTTAAAAGTGAGAGCCAAATTAATCTTTGTGGACGCCAACAGTGCTGAAGTTGGTGCAGGGCAAAAATCTAGAAGATTTGATAAATTTGGATGCATTTTGAAGGGTTATTTGATACACCCTTGGAAAACAAATATTATGCTCTATTTAGGCAGAAATTGATCTGAAAAAGAGTTGACTTGTGTGTCATTGAGATTTCTTTAGTGTTCCATTGTGTTTATTATGTAATGTGGTGAGTCTAAATCTGATTTCTCCTAAGAGTTGTTGGAGAGGGAGAGAAGTTAGAGCTTTCTTCTTCCCTATACCTTTGAAGAGTGAATTAAGAGTCTTGTAAAGAGAGAAAGAGTCCAAGAGGAGTTACAACGGATTTGTTTTGATGAAGAGTTGAAGATAAGTGGTGTTTGTTTATTATTGTTGTACAAACTTTCTTTTATTTATGAAATTTATATATTTTCATTTTTTTCTCATGAGTTCTGAGTAGTTTCATTTGTCTTTCTCCCTACTCTGAGATATGGTGAAATGAAGAAATAATTTGGATGTGCCAATTTTAAAATATAAAATAAATTTTGATGATTTTTTTACTTCGTTCTTAATTTACTTTTTGATTTGGTCAATTGAAATGTTAACATATTTTGTGAAACATATTATACAGGAAATGGAGCATGTGTTTTACAACAAAGTGAGAATCACATTTAATTCCATGAAGGAGTGTTTTGTTCATGGAATTGAGTGCAAATAAATAAAGAAATATAAATTACTGGGTGAAGAATTGGAGATTCTAGGGAGACAAAATAAAATCCTTTATTTTGTCTTAGTGTTTGAGAACTAAAGCGAGTGTTAGCCTTCAGGGGAAGGGAAGTGAGAGCTTTGGAGTGAGAACCCTTATCCTCTTAGCTTAACCATGAATTTAGAAACTAAACCTAAGATTAACCCATGATTCTCTATAACACTTGACTAAGGTTAGAAAATTAAAATTGCTTCAATTTTACATAAGACATAGTAAAACCATTTATCTCTCTCATTTAACCAAAAACTCATTGTACTGGGAAAGATGCTTTCTCATATTGGATAAATTCCTCACAATAATATAGTTTGGTAGTTATTGCTTAGCTTTTTTTGCAGTTTCACTAGTAGTTGGTAATTTAGTTTTGATAGCACTAAACATTTGTAATTAGTGTAGTAAATTTTCTTTATTGTTGTGAATTTGCTTATTTAAATTTCCATTATGAATTTATACTTTCCTGGTGGGATCGATATTTGGGGCTAAACCAGAAAGTCCTGTATTGATTGATAACGATACGTATACTTGCGTAGAATCCCAAAATAAATTGTTTCAATTTCTTTTTCATAAATACTGAATCAAATTTTTTGCGTCGCTGAAAAGTGGAGCCAACTTTATTAATTTTACACATTTATAATTTTGGGATCAAGTTTTTAGCGCCGTTGCCAGGGAAGGTAGCAATAAATTAAATAGATTTGGTAAATTAGGAAATTTAACAATAAAGTAAATAAAATTTAATGCAAAAAGAATAAAAAATAAAAAAACAAAAAATCATAAAAAATCATATTTTTGAAATTTAAGAGTACTTTCAAGAAATTTTTTTGCTCATTATAATTATTTATGCGTAGTATTTGATCTAAAGGTTTAGTACCTTATGATTTAGAATTAGAATGTACTATTAGAAAAGTTCAAAAACAATAAAAAAAATTAGAAATTTGAACGAAATGACAATTAACTTAGACAACCAAATAAAAAAAATTGATAATGACCTTTAAAAAATTATGCTAATCCTACAGCAGATGAACTTCACTTGACTATTCAAAATCGTGATATTGTTGCTAATTCCTTTGAACTTAAACATGCTATTATCCAAATGGTACAAAATAATCAGTTTGAAGGAACACGTACTAGAGATCCTAACATACATCTTGTTATTTTTCTTGAAACATGTGCTACTTTTAAATATGATGGAGTGTCTAATGATGTTTTCATGCTTAGACATTTTCCATTTTGATTAAGTGACAAAGCTAAAGCTTGGTTAAATTCATTAGCACCTGGATCTATCAGCTCTTGGGGAGAACTATCAAAAAAATTTTAGCTAAATATTTTCCACCCTCGAAAGCTGCTAAGCTTAGAAATGATATTACATCTTTTTGTCAGTTCAAAGGGGAATCAATAAATGATGCTTGGTAAAGATTTAAGGATCTCCTTAGGAGATGTCCATGCCATGCTTTACTAGATTGGTTAATAATTAAAACTTATTACAATCAATTAGAAGGATCACTTAGATCTATTATAGATGCTGCTGTAGGTGGATCATTAATATCAAAACCTTTTGATGAAGCACATTATTTAATAGAGGAGATGGTTACTAATAATTTTTAATGGCCCTATGAACGGGTAAATCCAAAGAGAGTAGCTAGTATTCATGATTTTGATGGAATTTATATTTTGATATCTCAAATTTTGGTTATATCAAAGACGATTACTCAAATTGGAGTGAACTATTATTAAATACCACTAGTGTTAGAGGAAAATTCACTAGGAAAGATAACTGATGCTTAATCATCTTATGAAACTATGAAAGCTATAAATAATAGAAATAATAATCCTTATTCTAATTACTATAATCTTGGATGGAAAAATCACCCTAATTTTAGTTGAAATAATTATAACAATTCAGTAAACCCCTCAGGAAATTCAAATAACCAAGGGAATCCTAAATATAGACCTTACTTTCCTCTTGGATTTAACAAGAACTCACAATTTAAGGAAAAGAAGTTGACTATAAAAGAAGTTGGGATATCAATTACAAAATTAATGAGCTCCAATTAAGAATATTGAAAATCAATTACATATTACTACTACACTTAGTAACGGACCTTCAGGAATTCTTCCTAGCACTGTTGAATTTAATCCAAAAGATCAGAATAAAGAGCAAGTTAAAGATATTCAATTATGAAGTGGAAAAGAAGTGAAGACAAGAATCCAATGAGAAATTAAAGTTGGGAAGGAGAAGGTGGAAATTGAAAGTGACAATGATAGAAGTCAGTATTAATCTTATGTGATAGAAGTCAATATTAATCTTATGCCTCTATCAATTTTTAAACATTTATATTTAAGAGAGATTTCCCCTACTATTGTAACTCTTCAGTTAATTGATCGATCAATAACTTATCCTAAAGGAGTTATAGAAGATGTATTGGTGAAAGGGGATAAATTTATTTTTTTTGTAGACTATATTGTATTAGAAATGGAGGAAGATAAAGAGATTCATATTATTTTGGGGAGACCATTCCTTACAACAAGGAGAGATGTGAAAGATGTGAAAAAATGAGGATTAATAATGAGACTCAATGATCAAGAAGTAACATTTAATATAGCTGAAGCTATGAAATATCCTATGATACAAAACTATAATGAATGTTTTAGAATGGAAGTTACTGATTATCTAAGTAATGAGCGATTTAAGGGAATGTTTGAAAAAAAAATTTAAGGCAAGAAGAGAATTATGAGAATGAAAATGAAATAAAAAATGAGAATTTAGATTATGTTCAGGAAAAATTTGAAATTTTGGAACTTTTGGAAAATGTGAATAAAAAGCTTATTCCTTCAAGTATTAAACCGCCTGAACTTAAATAGAAAGTATTACGTGCCCATTTAAAATATGTGTTTTTAGGATATTCATCTATATTTCCTATTATTATATCTTCTGATTTAACTGAAATTCAAGAGAAAAAATTAGTAGAAATGTT
>NEWO01001342.1:33816-49950 GCA_003013225.1 Phalaenopsis aphrodite | reverse complement strand
TTTCAGTCCATTGTGCTCCAAAGAAAGGAGTGAAAGTTGAAGTAAAAGAGAAAAATGAATTAATTCCAGTAAGACAAGTTACTGGCTGGAAAATTTGTATAGACTATAGAAAATTAAAGGAAAGATCATTTTCCTTTACCATTTCTAGACCAAATGTTGGATAGATTGGCTAAACAAAAACATTACTGCATTCTAGATGGATATACGAGAAATCATTAAATTATGATTTCTCATGAGGATAAAAAAAACAACATTTACAAGCCCTTATGGAATATTTGCTTTTTGTAGAATGCCATTTAGACTTTGTAACACACCCGCGATATCTCAAAGATGTATGATGTCAATTTTTTGTAATTTAAATGAACATGGAATGGAAGTATTTATGGATGATTTGTCTGTATTCAGAAATTCATTTTAATTATGCTTAAATATTTTAAAAAAAGTTCTAGAACTATCTGAAAAAATGAACCTAGTACTAAATTGGGAAAAATGTCAATTTATGGTTACATGAGAAATTGTACTTGGGCATAAAATTTCTAAAAATGACATGGAAGTAGATCCAGCAAAAATTCAAGTTATTGCGAAATTACCACCTCCTACTACGGTTAGAGTAAGAAGTTTTATAAGACATGCTGGTTTCTACAGGCTTTATATAAAAGTTTTTTTAAAAATTACTAAGCCATTATGTCAACTTTTAGATAAAGATACAAAATTTAATTTTAATGAGGAATGCATAAAAACATTTGAATTACTGAAAGAAAAATTTATCACTGCTCCTATAATAGTTCCACCTGATTGGGAGAAACCATTTGAAATAATGTGTGATGTTCATGTTAGTGGAGTTGTTTTATGGAAAAGGTATAACATAGTTTTTAAAGCAATATATTATGCTAGTAAAACTAATGTTGCTCAAATTAGCTACACAACTATTGAAAGAGAGTTATTAGCTATTGTTAATGCCTTTAATAAGTTTAGACCTTACTTAATTGAAACTAAATGTATAGTTCATACAGACCATTCTGTTATCAAATATTTGATGCAGAAGAAGGATGCTAAAGCAAGATTAATTAGATGGATATAGGGCTATAAACGAGTCGAGCTTGAGCGAGCTCAGGCTAGGTTCGTGTTTGAAATCGGCTCGTGTTTGAAATTGGCTAGTGAATAGTGTGTTTGTGTTTGGCTCGATTTAAATATTTATGTTCATGTTTGGCTCGTGTTTGGCTTGAAATTGGCTTGAAAAAATTAAATTAAAAAAATAGATGTAAAGTGTAGGATTCAAACCTGGACCAAATGTATACAAATGAATGCACTAACCACATTACCACACGAAATGTTATGATTTAAATTTAGATATAAATATATATAATATATTATTATATAAGTAATATATGTAATATATTATTATATAAATAATTATATATATATATATATATATTTTAAATTCAAGATAAAACAAGTCGAACACGAGCGAACAAAGAGTTGTTCGTGTTCGGCTCATTTATAATTCGAGCTTTAAAAACTTGTTCGTGTTCGGCTCGTTTACTTAACGAATGAGCCGAACAAGAGTTGTTCGCGAACAACAAGCTTTTTTAACAACCCTAAATGGATACTTCTGCTGCAAGAGCTCACTTTTGTGGGAGTAGATAGAAAAAGAACTGATAATCAAATAGATGATCATTTATCTAAACTATAATAAGAAATATTAACAGATTTTCCAAATGAAATTTTAGAAATTTTACCTGATGAACAACTGTATAGTATTGATATAATGAATATACTGTGGTATGTTGATATAGTAAATTATATTATGAGTGATATTCTACCACGAGATGAAAAGAATCATTAATTAGATAAATTTATTCATGATGGAAGATTCTATTTTTGGGATGGTGTAAAGATTTGATCAGCAAAAGATGTGTCTTACGAAGAAATAATTGAACGATATCATGATTCTGAATTTAGAGGACATTTTGAAACTAGTAAAACTGCACGTAATATTTTGCAAGCTGGATTTTATTAGCCGACTCTGTTTAGAGATGTTAATGAATATATTAAAACATGTGATTCATGTCAACGAGAAGGAAATATTTCCAGAAGAAATGAAATGCCTCTGAATTACACATTGGAAGTTGAAATTTTGGATGTGTGGGGATTATATTTTATGGTACCATTTTTGCCTTCATTTGGAAATTTACATATTTTGATTGTTATTGATTATATGTCCAAATGGATTGAAGCTATTGTTGTACCTATATGTGATGCTCAAAGTGTTTCACAATTTTTAAATAAAAATAATTTTACAAGATATGAAAACTCAAGAGTAATTATTACGAATTGAGGATCTCATTTTAGGAATAAGAGCATTGAGAAATTGATTAGAAAATATAATAATATGCATAGATTCTCTATTGTTTATCATCCCCAAACTAACTTTCTAGTAGAGATATCAAATTGTGAAATAAAGCAAATTTTAGGAAAGTTGTAAATCTTGATAAATTGGATTGGTCTGCTAGATTAGATATTACATTATGGGCATATAGAACTGCCTATAAGAATCCTATTGGAATGTCCCCATATAGACTTATTTTTGGTAGAATAAGTCACTTACCAGAAGAGTTGGAACATAAAGCATTTTGGGCTATTAAGGAATTCTATTTTAATCTAAAGGATGCTGGTGAGAAAATATTATTGCAACTCAATGAACTTGAAGAGATTAGAAATGAAGCATATGATAATGCAAAAATCTATAAAGAGAAAATTAAAATATGACATGATTAGAGGATTATAAAAAAGAAGTTCAAACCAAGACAAGAAGTTCTATTATATAATACTAGATTGAGATTATTTCAAGGAAAACCAAAATTTTGATGGTTAGGATTATTCAATATGATCAAAGTCTATCATTATGGAACTGTTGTTTTTAAAATCATACAACTGGAAAGTTATTTAAAGTTAATGGGCATCGATTAAAAAATTATTATGAAAGGCACAAAACACAATTTAAAGAAATCTTGATGTTTAGTTAACCTAAATAAACATTGGTGCGTCGAGCTGACAACGTTAACCAAGCGCTTTGTGGGAGGCAACCCATATATATATCTATATATTTTAATATTTTGTTTAATAATTGTTCAAATGTCTTAGGAGATAATATTACATTTGAATCATATACAATCTTATATATAAATAATCAAGATAAATATTAGTAGTAAAAAAAAATTGGGAATGAATTGAACCAAAGATGAAACAGACGCAATATTGGTTTTGGCACCGAAGGAGACAGTATGGGCACCGACTGCACCCTTTACAGAGCCATGGCGTCGACGACACCATCAAGGGCACCGATAGTGCCTAGTGCGATTTCGACAGTTCAAGGAGTTTTTGGTGGACTTTGGTGGGATTTTGCTTCAGAATAACTGCCTAAAGGTCTTTTTAAAAACATGAAAAGCTTTTTAGATGACTAGATACTTCCTAATATCAAAATCCATGGCTTCCAATTCCAAAAACACCCCAAGATATGGGATTTTCAATTGAATAAAATTCTTCTGTTTTGACACGCATAAATTATATGATAAATTCATCACAAACAAGTGAATTATCAAGGAAAGAGGCTTTGTCAATTAGGGATTGAGTAATCCAAGTCCTCAAATTGATAAAATCATAGTATTGATACATTGGGAAGTTCTATACTACACTACCGCTGCAATAGTTGTTCCAGTGATAAAAGAATTCTACGCTAATCTTTATAGAATTAACCGAGGAGTCGTCTTCATTCGAGGTAAGGGCATACCATTTACTCTATCACAAAATAATGATATGTTTGTGATAGAAAGCTTGCCAATATGTCATTATGAGAACTTTATTCCAACAAAGGATTTGATGTATGATGTATACTAATTTCTGACTGATGAAAGTGATAATTGGGAAATCAGAGATGAAGGGTACGTTTAGTTTCTCCACTTCACTGCTAAATCTGATATCTAAATAATGGCATTTCTTCATCTCTATGAAACTACTCCCTACAAAGAAAACTAGTAAAATTACAAAGGAAAGTGCAATTTTAATCCTTCTACGATCTTCTTACTTTGCAGTCAATCCCATTTACCATATGAAAGTTGGGAGAAAGTGTTATTACCCCAGGCGCCATGAATCCTATTGATGTATACTATATTAAGATTGGAAATGAAGCATTGGACATTATCTTGGATCAATCATCACATGCTTCAACACCCTTAATGCCCTGTACAGTTGGAAGTTCACAAGTTTTGGAGAGGAAAATAAAGAAGATAGAAACAAAACTTTAGAATATCATAAATGTGATAAGAAATCTTACTTACCATTTTGATCACTTAAATTGGAGGATGAAAGAACACTTTGATCATACGGGACAGATTGAAGCAGGTTTGGTGCAGATGTTCAAGAAGAATGAATGGATCGATGAAAAATTGACTGATCAATTCCCATACCGACCATTCTACAATTTGTACATACATTACCAGTCTATGGAGTATTTGGCGATTTTCAGTTTTTGAGCGTTGTCGGTGCTAGTGCAAAAAATATTTATTTTCATTATTTTCACACATCAGTTATTTCCAATTCACTTCAACGTTTAATTTGTCTCTTTAAATAATAATAGTCATCCTTAAATAGTCCGCAAACAAGAGTTTTTACAAACATCAGAAAAACAAATTTTATATATGAAATTATAAATTGTTACAAACAAAGATTTTTACTCACGCTAACACATACTTAAGGCAAATCACACTATAATTCAACGTCGAAATCAAGCCATAACACTAGAACGCTGAAATTTGAACTCTACATACAATTAAAGTGATAGGGGTTTCAAAGCAAAGCAAATCCAACACAATTACATTAAAACCATAATTAATTTTAAATAATGAAAAATCTAACTTCTTCAATTACTCCTCTTCAGCTTCAGTACAGTCTCCTCCTCTAATATCTCTCATATACTGATAATGTGCTTATAAATTGTAGAATGGTTGGTATGGGAATTGATAAGTCTAATTTTCATCTATCCATTCATTCTTTATGAACATTTGCACTGAACTTGCTTCATTCTGTCCCGTATGATCAAAGTGTTCTTTCATCTTCCAATTTAAGTGATCAAAAAGGTAATTAAGATTTCTTATCGCATTTATGATATTCTAAAGTTCTGTTTCTATCTTCTTTATTTTCTTCTCCAAAACTTGTGAGCTTGCAACTGTACAGGGCATTAAGGGTGTCGAAGCAAGTGATGATTAATCCAAGATAATGTTCAATGCTTCATTTCCATTCCCATTATAGTATGCATCAACAGGGTCCATGGGTTCCAAGGGTAATAACACTTTCTCCCAACTTTCATATGGTACATGAGATTGACTGCAAAGTAAGAAGATCACAAAAGGATGCCCCCATCCATTTATAGGCCCATTTCCTATAATACCCATAATAGATTTAAAAATAATTGATCCCACATCAATGGGCTATCCCATTTGAATGCAATAGTTTAAAATTGCACTTTCCTTTGTAATTTTACTAATTCTCATTGTAGGGAGTAGTTTTGTAGAGATGAAGAATTGCCATTGTTTAGATATCAGATTTAGTGAAGAGGAGTAATTGAAGAAGTTAGACTGTCCATTGTTTAAAACTAATTATGTTTTTAATTTAATTGTGTTGGATTTGCTTTGCTTTGAAACTCCTATCACTTTAATTGTATGTAGAGTTTAATTTTCTGCGTTTTAGTGTTATGGCTTGATTTCGATGTTGAATTATAGTGTGATTTACTTATGTATGTGTTAGTGTGATTAAAAATCTGTGTTTATAAAAAATTGGAATTTCATATATATAAGTTGGTTTTGTGTTGTTTGTAAAAATGCTTATTTGTGGACTATTTAAGGATGAAAATTATTATTTAAATAGACAAACTAAATGTTGAAGTGAATTGGAAATAATTGATGTACAAAATAAATGAAAATTGAATACTTTTGACGCTAGCGCCGACAGCGCCCAAAACCCAAAAATCCATAAATACTATCAAATTTCGCGAATTTCATTGTGAAAACACCATTTTACCCCTTCGATCACCTTCAACCTTTGGTTTACACCCATAGGGCTTGCAAACACCTGTATTTAAAGGGATTAGAAGACAACAAAAGTTTGGATTTCATCTTTTCTCGGTAAGAGATACACTTTGAACTAGATTTTTTTTATTTCCACAAAGGATTTCTCCTAGATTACCAAGATCCAAAATTTTTAAATTTTTTAAGGAGATTTTTTGAAAATCCTTTAGTGAAGAACTCTTACTTAGCGGATTTAAGTTCAGAACATTGTGATTTTCAAATTTTTTGGAATTTATTTGGATATTATTTTCTTACTTTCCTCTAAAGATTGCAATGGCACTGTCGGCACTATTTTTGGGTGTGGAGTTGCTCGTTGGAAGCTATTGGTCGCCAGAATTAGAATCTCATCGCCCGCTTTGAAATGACAATTAGTTTGCGCGCGCACACACACACACACACACACATTTAATTAACCCTATATATATATATATATATATATATATATATATATATATATATATATATATATATATATATATATATATATATATATATATATATNTATATATATATATATATATATATATATATATATATATATATATATATTTGTATAAGGATCCATGCTCCAATTCATTGATAATAAAAAAAAAACCATGTACACAAAAGGGAAGAGGGCCTATAAAAGGAGGCAACCGCTCAAAATATCAAAATTAAGCTATCTAATGTAACGAAGAGACAAAAGATCAGTGGACAATAGGAAGGCCAGTGAGGGAGGAATCCTCTTGCTCAACAATGGGAGTTCAGTGAGAAGACCCCTTCTAGCTAGCCAATTGGATGGTCTATTACCTTCTCTGAGTATGTGAGCGAAAATTATGGAGTAATTTTCAGCAAAAGATGAATAACATAAATCCAGCAGATTAAGTTCTAGGGAATGTCACAAGAACCCTTGATAATGTTGATAAGAAGTAGAGAATCAGATTCAACTCACAGCTGGTTAAAGTTGAAGGTTCTGACAAAATAGAGAACCCAAAAAACAGCTTGACATTCAGTCTCAAGAGGATCAACAACCATAACAAGAGATTGAAAATATAAAATGCACCTCCCCTCTTGATTCCTAAAGACACCACCAATGCCTGCATAATGTTATTTGTAGCTACCATCTGTATTAACTTTTATCTAGCCATACTGAGGGAGAGACTAGCAAATTTTCAAAACTTTAGTAATATAAGGTTTAGAAGAGGGGGGCAGCTCCAATAAAGCTCCAAACTTTTTGAGTTTAATCAATTTTTGTACATAAGCAATGCAATTTAGGCCCACTTTCATAGGCTCTAAAGGAGTAGCTTTCTACTTAAAATCATTTCTAGCCATCGAAAAAAACCAAGCCACTATATTGGGGATATCTTGAATTTTTGTACCCCTCCAATCAGACTAGCAATTATAGAAAACATCCCATGAAAGATTCAAGGTAGGAACAGTCAGCTTTTCTAGCACAATAGTCCAAATTTTCTTTAGCCAAGAGCAGGTAAGGAAAAGATGGGCAAGAGTTTCCTCCACAGTCAGACTAAAAATACATCTAGAGGGTCCTCTTAGACCCTTCAATTTCAAGATATCATCAATGGGAATCAGCTTTAAGAAGAGTCTCTAAATGAAAAAGGACACGAAAGGAGTAAGAAATTTGTTTCAAATTATATGACCCCACTCCACCACCTATTAGGGAGGGGAAGGTGGAGGTACGTTCTTTTTTATTACAATTCTGTACTTTTTCTCATGTTTAATAGAGAGTTTTAGAATATAAAGATTTGAGAGGGGTTGCAGAATGGAAGGATAAGATTAAGATTCCAATTATCATTCTCCCATAGATCCTTCACACTCTTGGGGATGGCTGGGGCATTTTGATCTTCAAGCAAGCTCCCTTCCAAAGACCAATTATCCCACCAGATGTTTACCAAACCATCACCAATCTCTCAGACAAACATTTGTTTAGTATCCTCCATAATTTGTAACATCTTTTTCCAAATAGGAGAGTCCCCCAATCCCACAGATAATTGGGTAAGATGTTGTTGATTACGGTATTTACCCCATAAGAATTCAACCCTAAGGGAGGCTTGGGATCTGAATTTAATCTGGAGTTTACAAAGTTTAGTGTGCATTCTTTGAGGAAAGGACTTGAAACCTAACCCTCCTTCTAATAAAGGTTTACAAATCTTAGCCCAATTGGTTCAGTGCTTTTGTTTTCTTTTGACTAGCCCAGAAAAATCTATTGAACATACCTTCCAATAATCTTTAAGTAGCCTTTTTGATAATATTGATTTGCAGAAGATAAGATGGAATGCCAGATAGAACACTTTTCAGTAGAGTTATCCTACCTCCATATGATAAGTAAGAATTATCCCATGCTTGCATTTTGCTTTTAATCTTCTCTAGAATATGATCAAATTGAACATTTTTAGTCCTCGCTTTGTTAAGAAGCACCCCTAGATATTTCACAGGAAGTTGGCTATTGGTAAAGCCAGTGAAGTCAGAAACCCAATTCTTAAACTCGCTCTTGCATTGTTTGCTGAAAACAGAAATGCACTTCTAGCCATTCAACTTCATTCGAGAAACATCCTGAAATTTCTCCAAGCACTGCATGAATAATCTAACAACAAGTTTGGAAGCTTTGGAAAAGATAATAATATCATCAGCAAAAGCCAAATGGTTAATTAAGATGGAAGATCTACGATAATAAAGGGAGTGGGGTTTCCTGGATGCCATATCATTCAAAACACTAGATAAGTAGTCAAAAACCAAAATAAATATGGTAGGGGAGAGTGGTTCACCTTGTTTAATACCTCTGGATGCACTAAAAAACCCATAAGAAGTTCCATTAATAAAGACTGAATGAAAATTATTTTTTAGTCATCTATTGATTAGAGAAACAAAAGAAAGGGGAAAACCTCTGATAATGAGAACTTGTTCAATAAATTTCCAACTAATTGTGTCATAAGCTTTTCTGATGTCAAACTTGAGAATTAAATTCTCTCCTCTAGTGACTCTGTCCAAATCTAATACCAACTCTTGGGCCAAAAGAACATTATCTACAATGCTTCTACTCTTTATAAAGGTTGTCTGATTGCTGCAGATAATTTGATTCAAATGAGGTTGTAATCTATGGAGCAAAACTTTGCTTATAATCTTTGAAATAACAGAAGTAAGGCTATTAGGTCTAAAATTTTCCCATTTTTGAGGAGTTTTCTCCTTGGGAGCCAGAGTAATAGTAGAGGAGGAGAAGTATTTGGGGAGATCAGCACCCCAAAAGAAACTTTGGACTGTTGCAATAACATCTCCCTTCACAATCAGCCAGGCCTTTTTATAGAAGTTTGCTGTGAACCAATCTGGTTCAACAACCTTTGTACTATCAATAGAATTGAGTGCTTCCCATATTTCCTTTTCATCAGGAATGTCAGTGAGAGATAGGCTTTGAGTGAACTCCCTTTTCTTTTCAAATAATATGAATTGAATGACAAGCTGAGGGATAGGAGGTTCTTAGAAAATTTCTTGAAAATATTGAACAACATTCAATGTTATACCTTCAGCAGTTGTAATCAATTGACCCTCTGAAGTAATGATTATATGAATAGTGTTGCATTTCCTCTTATAGTTGATGTAGGCATGGTAATATTTAGAATTTCTGTCCCCATCACAAAATTTCATTCTATTTGTTTTTTGAGCATATAACTCCTCTTGCATATTGATGGCATCCAGCAGGTGTTCATTAGCAGATTGAAGCTCAACATTAGACCCTTGACCAAATGTCATGAGTTGTTTTAAGTGCAGTACCTTCTTTTCAGCCTCTAGAACCTTGCTATCAATATTCCCCATAACTTCCCAATTCCATTTAGAAAGTTGCCTACTGACTTTTTTATGAAAGAGCCATAGTTTGATACCAAGATTGTGATGGTGAACATCAGCCCAAGCCAAAGAGACTTGATTTAAAAAATCACCATGCATGGACCATAAATTTAGATATCTAAAGTTGGATTGTGTTGGCTGATATATGAATTAGTAAAGGTCTATGGTCAGACCCACTCATATCCAGGTGTTGGACAGATGTGTGAAGCAACTCTCTAAACCAAATGTCATTCACCAAAACTCTATCCAGCCTGTCCCATATCCTCCTCCTTCTCCAAGTGTACTTAGGACCAATAAATCCCAAATCATATAGTCCAGCAGATCGGACATTGTCATTGAAAAAGTTCATAAGGTTGATATCAGGAGATCTCCTACCCTTCTTCTAATTAGGTGAAGAGAGGCAATTAAAATCACCCCCAACCAACCAGAAATCCTTTATAAAATTGCTGAAATCTTGTAACTATTGCCAGAGTTTTTGTCTAGCAGTGGAAGTGCAGCCATCATATATAAAAGTAGCAAAGCCATTATAGCTATTTAAGTTAATCTTCAAGTGGATAAATTTGTCTCCATCTTTGAGAACAGCACACTAAATCTCCTGCCTACATAATAGCCTAATTTTACTGTTAGTGTTAACAAATAACTGAAATCTAGGGAACTTCCTCAAAATTATGTTGACATGTTTAGATATCATAGGTTCAAATATTCCAATGATCAAAGGTTTATACATCCTATTAAGAGCCAGAATTCTATTAAGGGATCTAGGATGTGCTAATCCCCTAACATTCCAACAGATTAAATTCATTAACAAATTGAGGTGGACTTTCCTCTCCTCCTAGTCCTAACAGTGCTAGAAGTGAGAGGGAGGTCTTTCTCTAAAGATGATGAAGAAGGAAGGAGATTCTTTAGTTCCATGGGAATTTTCTTCTTTTCTGATTTCTTAACTTGCCATCCCTCTTCTAAATTTTTTGCCATTTGTAATAGCAAAGGATCTTCCTCTAGAATATCAATTATAGTTTCCCTTTGTTCAATAGGAGGTGTTTGAAGTGCAGTACAATAGAATTTTTCAACTTGAGTTGATTTTGGGATAAGGTGAGGCTGCTCAGTCTGAGGTTGTGTAACATTCTGCATAGAATTATAAGGATTAACATCACTGTTATCAATATTTTGAGATAATTCAGCCAAGTCCTATAAAGTGGCCTCCTGAGTCCTTGCCCCTGGAACTTCGGAATCCTGGGTTGCAGTTCTATCATCAGTTGGCATATCAATTCCCTGTGCCTCTAATCCCTCAGAATTAGGTATGGGTAGCCTTCTTCTAAGATTAGGATGAAGTCTAAAGCACTTTTCATCAGTATGGCCAAACATTTTCCAGTGATGGCAGTAATAAGGCCTTTGTTCAGCTATGATTTTCTGCCAATATTCACTGTGCTCAGTACCTAACCAAATTTCCTCCACAGCTCGTAAGGTAATGTCTCTTTCAATTAGGATTCTAGCAGCTGAGGGTCTGAATAAATTGAAGATGGGAGCATCCAACTTCAATGGCCTTCCCAAAGCTTTGCCAACATTGAAAAGAACTTTATGGTTGAAGAAGTGTAGTTTAAGTCCAGGTAACTTAAACCAAATGGAGACAATTGATAATTCTTTACTAGGGTAAAAATTAGGTGACCACTTTATTAGCTTCATTGAGATACCTTCAATCAATACAGATTGTTTTGAGAATATTCTAGCATAGTCTTCTTCCTTTATTAGATTGATGAGAATATGCCTTCCATCAAGAAGTCCCACTTTCCAAGACCCTTTAAATTTTAGTCCATAAAAAAATCTTCTCACAAATTCCATTTTGGGATGGCCAAGTTGAAATTTGATAATTAAGATGAATTTAAAGTTTTCTTTTAGACCATTTAAGTCCTCCTCAGTATAATATATAGTCATATTCCCACTTTTCTTACATATAGGTTTGAAAAGAGGGTCATTTCCCTCATGGTACTCTTGAGGGAATACTAGGTCATCTGGATTTTGAACACTTTCAAAACCTTTTCCAAAAATGTCAGCAAATGTGGCCTTAGTGCACTGAATATTAGTTGCAATATCAATAGCATTAGGGTCAGTCATCATTGAAAAAACCCCCACAGCACAAAAAATATCAAAGAGTCGAAGTAACAAGTGGAGCTATCAATGTTGGGTAAAGGAGTAGCTGATCAAGCTGTAGAGTAAGCAAAAGGACCAGCAAATACTAACCCTAAGTAACCAAACAAAACCAAAACAACAACAGTGGAGCTAAGCAATGGAGCAGTAGTAATTTAAAAAAAAAAGATGCCCGAGAAAGAGTAAAGAGCTAGAGAAAAGAAAAACTTAAAGAAACTAGTACTGTAGGAAGAAAAATCTAGTTAAACTTGAGAAGACAGCTGAAATTAGGCCATCAGCAACATCTAGAACCATTCTGTCGAAACCCTAGCAGAGCACTAGAGAAGCCAGCCGCCACACATCCTATATATATATATATATATATATATATATATATATATATATATAATTATTCAGCTTCATTCATGTTGATCATTAAAAGCAGTACAAAAGATTCCACTCGAGAGGTCCCCTAAATATAAACCAGAACAATTGACCAAGAGGGAGATCAATCCTCAAAACTAAGACATACAAGAGTATAGTAAAACTAAGTAATGATAAAAAGAGAAGAGGAAGCCCAAAAAAACTAGAGATCTTTGAGTTGATTAGCCTTGAATCATAGATGAGGAGTCTCCAAATTATCACCATGAAGCAGGAGGGCAAGAGGGGTGGGACGCCTTGTTGCAGCAGAGATGGAGTTAGTATAAAAGCCATGTCTGGCAAGCTAATTAGCGGGTTGGTTTCCTTCTCTATATATAAAAGACATATAAACTTTAAATAGCATGTTGAGATTGCGAATTTTCTGTTTCCATTGCATATGGTGCCAAGAAGACAACTGTTCTATGGTGAGGAAAGTAATCTATTGAAAAGAGTCCATCTCAATCCACAATTTATACCATGCAGCTTTCTGTGCAAAGGTAAGGGCCCAGTAAATAGCAATAAGCTCAACTTCTAGAGCATCATGGGCCTCCGTAGGAGCATGAAAGAAAAATAAACATTTGTTGGAGGAATTTCTGAAACCCCCCCCCCACCCCAGCACCCCATTCATAAAAGCTACCATTACTATAAATCTTCATGGTTTGTGGATTAGGAGGTTGTCAAATGACTTTCTCAATCTTGTTGTGACTTTTGGTTATAGTAGTCTGAGGCAAGCTAATAATAGGGAAGTTGTTGAGTTCAATCATCTTGTTTAAGTAGGAAACACAGTTTCTAGTAACCTTGGTGTGATGAATAGGCTTGTCTTCATGTTTTCTGTTATTTCTGCACATCCACAAGAACCAAGCCACAATAAAAGGGTTAGAATAAGCTTTTTTAGTTTTCCAGCTGTGCCATCCATCTTTGAGGCTGGACCAATCCTTATCCAAGCCCTGAAATTTAATCTAAGGAGTGCCTTCCACACCTCTTAAGAAAACTCACAGTTAAAGAACAGGTGATTATTGTCCTCTTCAAATCTAAGGCAAAGATAGCATTTAGAATGCCCTATTAAACTCTTTAGTTTAAGAATGCCATCAGTTGGTAGATGGTTGTTGAATAACCTCCAACAAAAGAATATAGAGGGGGATAGATATCTACTCCAAATGGCTTAACCCCAAGGGACTTGATCTCAATAGTAAAGTTTGGCATAGATGGCTTTAGGTAAACTTTTGTTAGCATAGTTATGCCAGATAATACTGTCCTTCCTGCCCTTATCAAAAATAATCTTAGTAACTTTAGATTTGTGGGGCTCTTGTAGAATGGATTGGAGCCTAGTAACAGACTAGGAGTTCCCCTCCCAAAGATCACAAACAAAAAGGTGAGGGTTGAAATCAGAGGGGGGCCCCTAGCCAGTCTTTAGAACACCAATGGTCTAGCCAGAAGTTCACTTGACCATTCCCTCAATCCCAGATGTACATTTCTTCAGCTAGGGGTCTAATTTTAAGCATATTAGTCCAAATTCTAGAGTCCCCCAGCTTTTTTGAGATCAGAGAAGGATGCTGGCCCTTGCAATATTTTCCTTTCATGAACTTTGCCCATAGGGAAGTTTGGGCTCTGAAATTGATCCACATCTTACAGAAATTAATCTGTGTGATTTGATTAAGTCCCTTGAACCCCATCCCACCTGCCATTATAGGTTTAGCTTCCTTTTGCCAAGAAGCCCAGTGGAACTGCTGTCTTTGACCTGCCCATAAGAATCTGTTAAAGACTCTCTCCAACTGAGTTTGAGTGATTTTCTTCATGTAATTGGTTTGGAGAATATATGAGGGGAAGGTAGTTAGGATACTTCTAAGAAGAGTAATTTTACCCCCATTGGACAAGAAAGAATGGGACCAGCTAGATAAGGTTTTCTAAATTTTCTAAAAAACCTCATTAAATTGGGTCTGCTTAGATCTCCACCAAGTGAGATGTACCCCCCTAATATTTTAAAGGTTCTTTAACAATGAAGAAGCTAGTGTAATCAGAGACCCAATGTTTACAAATGGAAGAAGCCCTCTTGTTAAAGATAAGATGGTATTTAGTAGGGTAAACCTCCATCCCAGAGTAGTTCTGAAATTGTTCAAAACATCGGTAGACTTTTTTAACTTCATTTTTATGAACATTAGAGAATATCATAATATTATCAGCATACATGTGGTGGAAAATAGACATAGTGGATTTGTGATGAAATCTAGAGTACTGTTGGTTGAGGATGACCCTGTCAAGCATTCTAGAGAAGTAATCCATAGCAATAATAAAGATAGTGGGGGAAAGTTGGTCACTTTGTTTGAGCCCTCTAGTAGCTGTGAAAGAACCCTAAGCTTTGCCATTGATAAGCATAGAGTGTTTGTTGTTGATGAGCCACCTGTGGATGAGTTTACTGAATTCAGGTTGAAAACCTCTGGCTACAAGAATCCCTAAAATAAATTTACATTCAATGGTGTCATATGTTTTTTTAATATCTAATTTATAAATAAGATTACCCCCTACTGATTTTATCCAAATCCAGAATAAGCTCTTATGCCCGCAACACATTATCAGTGATGGATCTCCCTTTAAGGAATGTAGTCTGGTTTGGGCAAATAATCATGTCAAGGTGAGGTTGGAGTCTTCTTACTATGATCTTGTTGATGAGTTTACTTATGACAAAAGTAAGGTTGATAGGCCTGTAGTGTTCCCAAGTCTTCTGCAGATCTCCTTTAGGAGTTAGCACAATAGAAGTGTCTCCAAAATTGCTAGGGAGATTGACCCCCCTGAATAAGCTCTTGATTGCCTCAATTACCTCCTTCTTAATAATGAGCCAAACTTTTTTATAAGAGTCAGCAGTAAAACCATCAGGGCCAGCAGCTTTGGAGCTGTCAATGGTGTTTAAGGCATCCCAAATTTCCTCATCAGAAGGGGGTTCAGTTAGATTAAGCTGATTTGTATAATCTAATTCTTTAGTAAAATAGTTTCCATAATCGGCATTTGGATCAACTGAAGAGTTCAGTAGGGAGTTGTAGTACTTAACAACATCCAAAGCAATAAAATCATTATCATTAATCCATAGTGAATGGTATTGCATTTCCTCTTGTAACTTATATAAGCATGGTAGAACTTTGTGTTTCGGTCCCCTACAGTAAAAATGTTGATAGAAGCTTTTTGTTTGAGTAGCATATCTTGTATGTCAATAGCATTAAGTAGATTAGTCTGGGCAATAAGAAAATCAGTCTCAGTGGCAGTTTCATTCTAAACATCAGCTTATAGTTTCTCTGCTTCCTTTTCAACAGATAAGGCATTGGAAAAGACATTCCCAAAAGTCTCCCAATCCCACTTCCTCAGAGCTTTGCTTGTTTTCAGATGAAGGAGGCTGAGTTTGATGAAAGGGTCTGTATGATCAATACCCATCCAATTTGAAGTAACACAACTGATGAATAGGGGGTGAGTGGACCACATATTAAGATATCTGAAAGGGGGGTGATATGTGGTATTGCTAGGGGAAATAATAAATATATAAAGTGGTATATGATCAGAACCAGCGAGGGCTAGGTGAGTAACAAAAGTTAGGAGGTAGTGTTTATGTCAACTGTCATTCACTAACACTCTATCAAGACTTTCTCACAAT
>NEWO01001342.1:0-18975 GCA_003013225.1 Phalaenopsis aphrodite | reverse complement strand
GCCAAAAATCAAATGCTTCGAATAAGTCTTCACATTCACTTTTGTAATGGGCTTCAGAGGCAATAGAACTTCCTCCTAACTATCATACTTTACTCCAGCCTGCTCGCATAAAGAAAATATCAAGGAAGCAAATCTCATACAAGTAGCAGTAGCAGCTGAATTGATGATTGTGTGATAGATCAAAGCCCCTATGTTGATGGGCTTTCCTTCATGAATACAATAATTTAACATCACTCTCTCTCTGGTCACTTCACTGACATGATTTGTAGGAAGTAGACGAGCAGATATAAAATGGTGCCAAGCCTTTGTTGGTGCACATAACATTGATATTAGAAAATTTACTCTTCTATCATTTGTAATCTTCTAAAGTCCTCTTCCAACAGTCAAATAAGATATGATCTTGTCCAATTGCGCTTCCGTAAGACTATAATTTGAACAAAAACACAAAGGCTCTAGTGGTAAATGGTAAAACAAGTTGATTACCTCTGGAGTAAAAGGTACCAACTTCCATCGAACCATAACTCGATCGTCCTCAGCCACTGGGAGATTTGCATAAAACTCCCTTACAATAGAAATTAAAGCGACAGCAGAGAAATATCAAAATTGTTCCCACTGTTGGCAGACTATAAGGTGTTCCACTTCTCCATCTGAACTCTTAAAACATCACTCCTGAATCAATTTTTGTGAATATAGAGCATCACTACATCGATCTTGAGCTTTTGAGCTGACAAATTTGCTTGAATCAAATGGGCTCTTTCCTTTGCTTGTTTTCATTCTTGGTGCCATTCTACAAATTTGATAAATTCCAAAAATAACTTTAAAAATCAAGTTTAAATCTCTGAACTAAACTTCCAAAAGCACTAACTAAACTTCCCAAGCAATTTCCATATATTTTTCTTCACTTTTTACCATGAATAGTAAATTTTCAAAATCTTCCAAATGTGCTTAATATATATGGTTAAAATCCAAAATTTTTTAATAGAAGTAAAGCTCTTACCTTAAGGAAGTTGGATCTAGCAAATCTCACCTGATTCAATCAAGAAATCTCCAAATTTTACTTGTCATAGCCCTTAAAATCGAGAACTCGAGTTGGAGAAGACAATAGGAAACAATAAAAAAGGCATTTTTTGACCAAAAATTCACTTTTAACTATTTGCAAAGTTTTTGTGAACCGGCGCTGGGACATGGCGCTTAGGTGCCTGCCTTTCAGGTTGGCTCACACTTAAGCGCGAGATCTGGTGCTTAGGCGCCAGTGCATAATTTTCAATATTTTTAATTTAAAGTAAAATGCGCTATTAGCCTAAGTAAACCACCTCTAAAGGGTCTCATAGCACTTAAATGACTATTTTTACTTCCTATAACTCCCTTCTCTCTCAAAACTTTCCATAATAATTAATTCAATTCGAGGCTAAAAATAACACAAATTTTCACAAAAACAAACTTTTATTAATTCAGAAATAAGTACAAACACTTTTAACACTTAGTTCCCTCTCTAAATAGTCTTGGATGAGACAATTTTCCTAATTATAAAACACTTAACTCACATTTACAATTAAATACATAAGTGACACAAACACTAAACACAAGACATAAACACTAACACACTTAAAAACATGACTCCAAACACACAATTTTTAACACTTAACTTAATGCCACTCTTCATTAGAAGGAACAAATTCTTGTCTCTCAGTAGTTTCTCCAGAAATATAGAGTTGATAAAACAGACGGTGGTGACGAGCACTAATACTATCATCTTCAATCCACTTTTGCTTAAGGAAAATTGCCTTATCAGCTTCCTCTACATAACTAGTATGGCTGAATTGTATCTTAAGTTTTCACCCAATATGTTCTAGATGAGCATGCAATTCAAGCACCTTAGTCACTAATACAGATATAGTATTGTCCATCTGCTTGATCTTCTCTGATATCCCTTCAATATTAACGGCTAAGAAATAGTTATACATCTTTTGTGCACTTTGACTAATGAACTTCATCCTCATGGCTTCTTCCTTCTTCTTCAAATCCATCTCCCTTAAAGAAATTTTCTCTAAATCTCTCTCTTTCTTAGACTTTTAAGGCTAAAAATAATCCTGGGTGAAATTCCTTCACAAACCCTTTCTATTTACAGGCCTAAATCTCCCTCATAACTTCTAGGCATGACTAGAAACTACCAAGACATGTTTATTCCAACTAAATTGTAGTTACACCTTCTAAAAATCAAAATTTGCACATGTGATTAAATTGTTGCGCTTAAGCGCCAGATCTGCCGCTTAGGCGCCAGTGCACATTTTTGCATCAGTCAACTTAATGTCCAAAATCTCAAAATAAAGTCTAAAAATCATTACTAGCACATAATAAACTCAAAAACACAACCCCAAATTTTTTAAGCAGACTCAAAAAAACAATCAAAGCAAAAACTCGCTGATAACTAAGGATTGCCTCCCATAAAATACTTGGTTTTACGTCGTCAGTCCAACATAACTAGTGCTCATTCTGATTGACCCAACATCATTCCATCATTATTTTTATGTTGGTCCCCTATATAATAAGATTTTAGTCTATGTCCATTCACTTTAAAAATTTTCTCAGAATTAGGATCTTTAATATCCACAACTCCATAAGGATAAACTTTTATCATAATAAATGGGTCCATTCATCTAGACTTAAGTTTTTCTGGAGATAATCTTTACCTTACATTATATAGCAAAACTTGTTGCCCTAGCTGAAATTTTTTAGTAACAATCTTTCGATCATGCCACATTTTCATTCTTTCTTTATAAATCTTAGCACTCTCATAAGATTCATTCCTTATCTCTTCAAGCTCATTTAATTGTAACAATCTTTTGTCACTAGCATCTTTTAAATTATAATTGAACTCTTTAATAGCCTAATATGCTTTATGCTAAAGTTCAACTCGTAAGTGACAAGCTTCCCCAAATGTTAACCTCTGTAAGGACATTCTTGTAGGAGATTTATATGCAGTCCTATAAGCCCATAAAGCATAGTCAAATTTGACTGACTAATCCATTTTTGTTGGATTCACAGATTTTTCTATAATTCTTTTAATTTCCTGATTGGATAATTCAATAAAACCACTTGTTTAAGGATGATAAGCAATAGTAATCCTATGATTTATATGATATTTCTTTAATAACTTCTCCATAATAGAATTTCTGAAATGACTTTCCCATAAGTAATGATAACTCTCGGCATCCCAAATCTATAAAATATGTTCATTTTCAAAAATTTTGCAACACTTTGAGCATCATATCGAGGTAAAGCAACAACTTCTATCCATTTGGATACATAGTCCACTACTAATAGAATATATAAATTTTTGAAAGATGGTATAAATGATCCTATGAAATCTAATCCCCAAAAATAAAATATTTCAACTTCTAGCATATAATTGAGGGGCATCTCATTTCTTGTAGAAATATTGCCTACTCTTTGACATCTATCAAAAGTTTTGATATAAGCATTAACATCTCTAAAAATTATAGGCCAATAAAATCCAGATTGTAGAATTTTGTATGTTGTTTTATCAACATCAAAATGTCCCCCAAAATTATAATTATGATGTTTTTTGGATAATTTCATAAGTTTCTTCTAATAGTACACATCTTTCAATGATCAGATCCTTTCCTTGTTTATATAAATATAGGTCATCCCAAAAATAAGTCTTAGCTTTAGAAAAAAATTCTCTTATTTGTTGGTATGTAATTCCATAGGGTTTAAGATCACTAACAATATTGTTCACAATGTCGGAATACCACGGAACATGCCAATCATTTACAGTGAACAATTTTTCATCTGGAAAATGTTCATTAATTTCTTTTTCAAAACAGAGTGGTTTTTCTAATTCAAACCTAAACAAATGATCGGCAATTTAATTTTCAGTTCCATTCCGATCTATTATTTCAAAATCAAATTCTTGTAAAAGAAGAATCCATCTTATATGTCTCGGTTTAATATCCTTCTTTTTCATTAAGTACTTAATAGTAGAATGATCTGTATGCACTATACAATGAGTTTCAATCAAATATGATCTAAACTTATCAAAGGCATATACTATTGTTAGTAATTCTTTTTTAGTTGTTGTATAATTAATTTGAGTTTCATTAAGTGACTTACTAGCATAGTAAATAACTTTGAAAATTTTATCATATCTTTGTCCTAAAACAGCTCCAATAGCATAATCACTTACATCACACATAAGTTCAAAAGGTTTTTTTCCAATTTGGTGAAACTATAATTGGTGCAGTGATTAATTTTTCTTTTAATAATTTAAAAGCTGTTAATCATTCCTCATCCAAATTAAAAATTGTATCTTTCTTCAGTAAATGGAATAAAGGCTTAGCAATCTTAGAAAAGTCCTTAATATATCGCTTGTAGAATCCAACATGTCCTAAAAACTCCTAATTTCCCTTTCACTTGTTGGATAAGTTAAATTAGTGATCACTTGAATTTTAGCAGGATCTACTTCCATACCATTTTTTATATTTGATGACCTAATACAATTCCTCCTGGTACCATAAATTGGCATTTTTCCTAGTTAAGGACTAAATTTATTTCTTCACAGTGCTTAAGAACTTTATATAAATGTTCTCAACATGAATAAAATGAAGTTCCAAACACTAGAAAGTCATCCATAAAAACTTCAACCCCTTTTCAATTAAATCACAAAAAATTGCCATCATACATCTTTGAAATGTTGCAGGGGCATTACATAAACCAAAGGGCTTTCTTCTAAAAGCAAAAGTACCATAAGGACTGGTAAATGTTGATTTCTCTTGATCCTTAGAAGATATTTGAATTTGGTGATAACCAGTATATCCATCCAGAAAACAAAAGTTTGTTTGCCTAGCAAATCTATCCAACATATGTCTAGAAAGGGTAGTAGAAAATGATCTTTCCTAATGGAAAGATTTAATTTTCTATAATCAATTCATATTCACCACTCTGTAACTTGTCTAGTAGGTATTAACTCATTATGCTTATTCACAGTTATAGTTACTCCTCCTTTCTCAGGAACATAGTGAATTAGACTAACCCATGCACTATCTAAAATAGGGTTGATAAATCCAGTGTCTAACCACTTTAAAATTTCTTTCTTAACAACCTCTTTCATAATAAGATTTAATCTTCTTTGTGGATCAACCCTGGGTTTGCAATTTTCTTCCAGATTAATTCTATGCATACAAATTAAAGTACTGATTCCTTTAATATCAACAATTTTCCATCCCAAGGTTTTCTTAAAATTTTTCAAAATTTTCATCAACGTTTCTTCTTCTTCCTTTGTTAACTTCGAGAAAATTATAATAGGTAAAGTAGAGGAATCTCCTAAAAAATCATATTTTAAATGTTCAGGAAGTAATTTCAACTCAAATTCTAGAGGTTTTTCAATAGATGGACAAAATGATTTATCTTTGTCTATCATGTCCAAAATTTCAAAACTTTCTTGAAAATAACTTGATCTTCCTTAAAAATGTTTACACATTGATCTAATTCCTCGTCTTGCTTATGTTCCAATTCTTTTTCTTTAGATTTCTCTTCATAAGTAGTCTTGAAATGACATTCACTCAGCTATCTTATAACACTCATTCTATAATATTCATCATCTTTACCTTTTGCAGGGTATTTCATTTATTTTGAAATGTTAAAAGTAACAGTTTAATCATTGATGCACATAGTTAATTCCCCTTTCTACACATCTATCATTGCTCTTCCTATGGCTAGGAAAGGTCTCCCCTAAATGATAGGTATCTCTTTATCTTCCTCCATATCTAGCACAATGAAATCAATAGGAAAGATAAATTGATCCACTTTTTCACTAGGACATCTTCTATAACTCCTTTAGGATAGGTTATTGAACGATCTGCTAACTACAAAATAACAGTAGTAGGGGTTGTTTCACCTAATCCCAATCTTTTAAATATTGATAATGACAAAAGGTTAATGCTTGCACCTAAATCAAATAATGTTTTCCCACAAAATTTGTCTCCTATTGCACATGAAATTGTAAAGCTACCAGGTTCTTTAAGCATTTCAAGAAGTTTCTTCTGAATTATAGCACTACACTCCTCACTAATTGCAATAGTCTCATTATCTTCAAACTTCATTTTTCTGTTAAGAATATCCTTCTTAAACTTTACATAGCATTGTATTTGTTCTAAGGCTACAACAAATGAAGTATTGATTGTAAGCTTGTTAAATATTTCCAGAAATTTTAAAAATTACTTATCCAACTTCTATTTTCAAGGTCTCTGAGAAAATGGAGGTGGTGGTTTTTCTAAATCAATTTTTGGTGGAGAAATTGGTCTTTCAGAATTTTTCAAAGCATCCTCTTTTGATTCTTCAATTTTTTCTCTCTCTACTTCAATCTTTTTTGAACCCTACCTTCCAACTCTCTTACGCTTCTAAGTTGTACGGCTTTAACCTGCTATTTGTTCTGGTCTTTTGGATTTGGTTCAGTATCACTAGAAAGTGTTCCTTGGGATCTATTACTTAATGAACTTGCAATTTGCCCAAGTTGTTTCTTAATATTTCTAATTGTAGCTCCTTGACTTTGTAACTGATTACCCATTTTGTAACACCACTTCTTCTATAGACAACTCTTATCCTTAAATTGTGTATTATTGTTGATTCCTAGAGAATAAGTAGATCTATAAATATTATTCTTTTGGTTGTTCCAGTTTCCCAATGGGTTTACTTCGTTGTTCCCCCATTGCTGATTATTACCACCCGAATTTTTATTCCAGCTAAAGTTGCGATGGTTCTTCCAACCTGAGTTATAATAACTGGAATATGGATTATTCTACTTATTATTTTTTCCATTCAAAGTCTTTAATGATTTTTGAGAATCTACCATTTGGCCTAATGAATTCTCTTCAATCATGGAATTTGTTTGAGAAAAATTCATTCCAAATTGGTCTAACTTCCTTGAAATTGCGGCAACTTGATTTTCTAACATAGTAAATGCATCAATTTCATGAATATTGGCTACTTTCTTTGGATTCACTCTCTTAGAAGGCCATTGAAAATTATTGGCAGTCATCTCTTAAATTAAAGAATAAGCGTCATAAAATGGTTTTGACATCAATGAACCACCAGCAGCGACATCGATAATAGATCTAAGAGAACCAACTAATCCATTATAAAAGGTTTGAATTATTAACCAATCTGGTATAGCTTGGTGTAAACACTTTCTTAATAGTTCTTTAAATCATTCTCATGCTTCATAAGTAGATTCCCCTTCAAACTAATTAAAAGATGTGATATCATTTCTAAGCTTTGTAGTTTTTTATGGTGGAAAATATTTAGTAAGAAAATTTTGTCCTGAACCACCCCAAGTTCCGATAGATCCAGTTGCTAATGAATTCAACCACATCTTATCTTTATCCCTCAGTGAGAAACAAAATAACCTAAGTCTTATGGCATCAATTGAAACACCACCATATTTAAATGTAGCACACAATTCTAGAAAATTGGTAAGATGTAAATTTGGATCTTCAGTTGGCGATTCCCCAAACTAATTATTTGATACTATTTGTATAATAACATGTTTAAGCTCAAATGAATTAGTCAGTACAGTAGGTTTTGGAATACTAGAATGAAATTCATCTACAGTAGGGTTAGCATAATCTCTTAAAGGTCTAAACTAATAATGAATTTTAGCATTTTGATTATTTTGGTTTGCAATTTCTATAATTTTTTTGGATTTTTCAAGATTTTTAATTGTTTTGGTTTTTCTGATTTTTCTAATAGTTCTTTCTAATTCAGAATCGTAGGGCACTAGTCCTTCGGAACCTGAACTATGCATACACTAACATAAAATAAAATAAAATAAAATAAAACATACAAAATAAGATACAATATTTAAAGTTTAAATAAAACTTTCTAAAAATTGAAATTAACTTAGGTTTCTTCCCCGGCAATGGCGCCAAAAACTCGATCCCAACTTAATTGTTATGCATTGTATAACAATAGTTCTAATGGTACTTTTTACTTATATTTCCTTATTTTTCAACAAAACCAAAAACTTGATCCTTAAAAAAAATAAAAATTGATCTTTTTAATTTATATATATTTATATTGGGATACTATGCAAGTATACGTATCGTAATCAATTAACATAGGACTTTTTGATTAAGACCTCAATATCGGACCCACATGAAAGATTATGCAATATGCATTTTTTGAAAGTTTTTCTATTTTTAAAAGGATAATTACTTAACTAAAAATGATTTTTTCAGCAATTTAAAATTTAAATATTTTTGGTATTTTTGATATTTTAACGAAATAGTAACAACTTAAAAAGATAACTAAAGTTTTTTGTAGAAGAAAAGTACTTACTATGAAAATATCTTTCTTCTTATCATGAATCAATAATAAGTCTAGGAATTCTGTTGTGGAAGTTTGCAAATTGTGTTGTGCCAAATAGGAGCAATAATATTCATTACCCTTACTAGAGATTCTATAAAGAACATTGGCTACTTTAAAGTTTGAATAGTTGTGAAGACCAGCTACGCAAGGAAGATACTAACTCTCACTCTAGAGTTCCCTTGATTCCCTCCACCTGGGAGCTAACATTCTTGTATCAGAACCTAAAGTAATAAACCAAGTTGGGGGCTTTAACCTGTCACTTTAAAGTCCTCTAACTCTACACCCATCAATGAATATTTTCCTATTTATTTCCACTCAATCATATGAACTACATTCTCATTCATACAACCTCATGTGATTCTTTCAAATTGTTGATTGAGACAATACGAGCCCCGTTATTACATGTTCTCATAAAAAAATTTAACATCTGGATTAGCCAAATCAAGAAGTAAATGAAGTGCATGGATTTAAATCATCACAACTTCTTCCAACATTAAAGATCAATACTCTCCAAAACTTCCATCAATAACTTAACTACTTATCATTTTAAGAAGAAAGATAAAGAAAACTACTCAGAATCTATGGAGAAAATAAAACCAAACTTTAGTTTAAAAGAAGAAATCATTGTCAAACCAACAACAAGTCTTGATTAAAACCAAAGTAGTCTAAAAAAGAAGATAAAAACTTATCTCAAGTCCTTTACCAAACTCTTCAATTTCCTTCAAATCTCTTCCCTTTTACAATCACTCAAAACAAAATAACAAAAAGGATAAAGTAAATAAAAAAGCGGTTCTAGAAAATTTCTCCGAACTAACTCCTCATAGAAGAACTTTCAGAACTTGCCAATATTTTCAGGACTCTTTTCGATGTCCTCTCTTCTTTCTTTTATGGTTTTCTAACAGGTGCCTTGAGATCTCTTTAAAATGTATCTTGATTCGATGTATTTGTCTAAGAGATGCATCCTTTCATGATACTTTTCATCCATGGTGGTTACAACCACCTATTAAGCCAATGAGTACCTCAAAAACCTCTTCAAAATTTGTGAAAACTGATTTTACTCATCAAGTAACAGCCACTAGCGCTTAAGCACGGGGTCTCGGTGCTTAGGAGAGGCCTTCTCTGTTTAACTGGCACTTAAGCATCGAATCTGGCGCTTAGGAGCCAAAACGTTTTTGCATAGTTTTTCACCTTGTTGCTCCAAATTAGATCTTTTTCACTCCTTTAAGAATTATTTCCATTTTTACTTGTATCTGCAAGAAAAGCACAAAAATATCTTCCATTAAAGCGCAATATTTCAAAAATAAGTATAAAAATGTGTTTAAAAACACTATATATTTTATGCGTATCAGCGCTTTAAACCTCCGTGACCTCTAAACTATCGACCTTTTGAGGGCGAATTGGAGTAAGGGTCATGGCGTTCACATAGTGTTGTATCTGATCATACATTGTCTCATATTCTCTCTTCTCCACATCTTCTAAGAATATCTCGTACTATGGTCTCTTATGTTTTTTTATCATGATTTCATCTTCAAAACTTTCTTCATCATGAATGTTGATGGTCGGTCTGGCCCGTTCAACAATCAAGTTGGTTCTTCCTCATCCACGTCTTTGGCCTTAATGTTAAGTGCGCAAACTAAAAGAACCCCCACAAACTCGTTGCAAAAGATTAGTGGAAGATTACTGAAGCGGAGCTGAATGATTTCCTCTTTTTGATTCTTTTCAATCTTCCACTTTATTTGTCACAACTTCACAAGACAAGACAGTTTTCTTTAGAGGCGCGTAGTAAGCGGCATCTTCGTGAATGTCAACTTCATGCACTGAAGATGGCTGCAAATCCCCTTTAATATAATGTTCTTTTCATTATTTGAAATATTTGAGGCATTGATGTAAGGATGACAGAACTGTATTATGCTTATGAATCCATTGTTGACCCACTAGAGCATTAAAAGAGATATCGACATCAATAATATGGAATTTAGAGATTATTACTAGTTCTCCAACTTTCATAAGGAACGTAATTGATCCAAGGGCTCTCTCTCTTTTTTGGGTGAATCCTCTTAGTATCATTTTATCAGTCTTAAGCTCTTAGGCTTCAATGTCCAAATAGGCCAATGTTTGTATGCTCATCAACTTGAGGGATGCTCCAAGATCTACCAAAATTTTGCACAACATAAATATGTTAATTAACAGAGATATAGAGTGGACGATTATGGTCGGCCGTACCGAGCAACAAGTATTCATCTGTAAAGGTTACCCCCATCTATTCTTTCAACGGCCAAACTTCAACCCAGGAAGTGCTGACCAACTGGGCTAATCAAATCTCTGGATTGAGCAAAGCTGTAACTAGAGACTCTCTCATCTCCTTTGATAAGATTAAAGCATCATAGATGCTTAATTTGGTTGGCAACTTCCTAAGATGAGCTAGCACATTGTAATCCACTTTGTATGATCCTCTGATCTTTACTTAGTTATTTGTTTCTTTCGCTGGCAGAGGTGGAGGTAGCTCTTCTTGAGTTACTATTTTCTTTCATGTATCCATTGGAGCTAACCTTGGGGGTAATACTTTCCCGCTCCTTAAGTTCACTTCTATAATTTCTTTTTCTTGAGATGTTGAAGGTGAATCTTTCAGTGTTTCTTCTTTATCGGAAAGATCTATGTTGATGACAAATGTTGCACCGTGGCCCTCGAGGATTGATTCCTCACTCCTGGCGTTGTCGTTATTGGTATTGTCCATGTCTTCTTCAATCTTGCTAACTGGTACATAATACTTAAGTACAATTTGAGGATTTGCTTTGCAATCAAGATCAAAGTTAGATTGGTTGAAATTGATTACATTATCACTAGAAACAGTTAAAATGTAGCCGAAATCATAATTATTATATTCATAAGACCTTAGACGGGTAAAAATATAATCATACAAGGTCTCGAGGATTTTCTTCCCCAAATCCGAGATAACTAATCTAACAGAGGTAGCTTTTATCCTACCCACCATGCTATCAGTCTTTGTAGTGGTGTTCTTCTTCTTCTTTGGTGGTGGCGGATTTCCTGGCAAAATCTTCATCTCTAGCTTGGCAGGCTAAAGAGTCTAAACGGAGGCTTTCCATGATGCATTATGAATTTGGTCCAGTAGTTTCTTGAATGATTTGTTCCAAACTTTACTCCATCCGTCTTTTTCTAAATATGGATCTACCGGAGCGATTGGCTCAGCTAAAATCATATTTACATAACCACTTCTAGGTTCTTTCAAATATCTTTTGGGATCGTTATATTTCCTTTCTTAATATTTTTCTTGAGCCAAGCCTTAAAGATAAATTTCAGCGTTATTTCGGGGTTGGAGGGGAGTTGCCTGTAAGAAGCTGTCGGTCGCCGGAATCGAAATCTCGTTGCCCGCTTCGGAAGGACGTTGAAGTATGAAATCAAGCTGACCACATATTTTTCATAGTTTAAAAAGAAAGCGTACGGTAACTCAAATCCTGTATCTATCCTGAAGGATAAACACAAGACTTGAGGGTGAGGCTCTATCAAACAAACTAAGAAAAGTAGGATGTCCGTTTGGTCTACAAAACCTTTGTATTTGCCGACAAGTTCCCCTATTTAATATAAAGGATTAAATAAAGTTTATATTAAGCTGGGTTCGGACATGTTTCCTATAAGGGAAAGCCCCTATAGTTAATTACATCTTAAATGACCAAAGTCACCTAGGAAGACTCTCGATAAAAATCAAGAAATGTTATCTTCAAGGAATTTCAAAGGGTAAGACTCTTCAACGAAATCGGACGTAGAGGTGTAAAAGAGGATTAGTTCAAATTTGGAACATTTTATTGTAAAATCCAAAGGAGGAAGAACTAGGGGATGTCATGGATCCAGAGGAGAATCCTGGTGACTTCCCAAGCTATTCTAATATTTGGCTTCAGTTTTGAGGAGAAATATTTAGGTGTTTCATCCTGCAAATTTTATTAGTTAGGGCTTACATTTGTGTGAAATGATCACACAAATAGCCTAGAAGATGTGAGGATTTAGCTCGTGACAAATGACAACCTCGAAGTCCTAAGACTAGTTAGGGCTTATATTATATAGCAGGGCTACGCAAAGTCTACAGATAAGGTGAGGATTTACATTGCATAAGCAAGCAACCTCAAAGTCCTATGACTTTGTTTTTTTAAGTCTAAGGAAGATTGTTTTAGCTGTTGAAGATGGTCGTGTTGCCCACCAAGCTAGCTCCAAGCTACTTGTCGCGACAAGTTTGAGTTATCCAGTGTGTCAAGTTATAATATCAAATCAGGTGGCCCTATAGTTGAAGTTCTTTAAATTTTATGAAGGGAATATTAAAGTTGATTAGAGTGACACCGGTTAGGATCCTACAATTCCCTCGTTCCGGCATCACTATTTTCTATTAGATTCACTTAGTCCAAATGAACTTACTAAACCCAACTTAATGAATTCCATAATTTCATTTAAATCGTGGGAAGCCTCGTTAGTAACCGTAGGTTACCTCCTCTGAGGGATTCCCGAGCATCCGATAGAGATGTCTTAATTTCGTTGAAGTTGTAGTTTTTTGTGATGTTTGTGATTAAATTTTGAGTTGTTTTATATTTTAAATGTTGTGGCGATGAATTTTATCTTGGTTGATTTTAGTTTGGTTTTTTGTATGGTTATGTGGCTATGCTGATGGTTTTAGTTATCATGCAGGGTGACATCGTTGTTTAGCATGCCAATTTGCAGGTGTAAAAGTACAGTATGAAAGTACAAGAAAGTCAACGTTGAAAACTGTAAAAGTGTACCTGGCGAGTCTTCTTGTTCCACCACCTCAAACTTAAAATGCATGTTAAGGCAGTTTGTGAAGAGCAGGAAAAGTAAATTTTTGGTAATTTTCCTAACCCTATGTCATATCTTGGTGGGTCCTTAGAAGTATAATTAAGGATGATGTTGCTAAGTAAAATATATTAAGTTTGGTAGATCTCCAAGGTGTACAACAGATCTAGAGAAAGAAGCAGGTCCATGCTACTCTCTCACTGCCTGGTGGAAAATCCCGAGTTCTTTTTAAACTTATTATGTTGCTTAATAATTCATCCTGTAAATACCCTTAATGCTTAGTGAACATTGATGTCTCAATTATCCTTAAGAATAGGTTGACTATCATTTATCATTTAATTTGAAAATTATGTGAGTGAATTCCCTTAAAGGGGAAGTTAGTGTAATTTGAACACTTAGCCAAATTTTTAATCCTAATTGGGCTTAGTGGTGTTTCAAGGTTGTTTGATTTAATTATGTTTATTTCTATATTCCTTGTTTAATCAATTGTTTGATTTAGCCTAAGTCACCACTAAGCCCTTAAGACCTAGGTGAGTGTCGTAATTAGTTTTGAAAAAGTTAAGCTTTAAGTGATCGTGATTCCTGATTTGGATTTTATTTGAAAATCAAGATAGGGGTATTAAATTGATTAATTATTGACTTCAAAATTCATACCCCTAAGTCGAGGACCATTTAATTTTAATAAACTTCCAAATTTTAATAATTTAGAAATTTATTAACTTATCTTTTTAATGAGGAAAGTGAAATTGGTTTCTACCAATTAACCCCTTATATTTTAAACATCAAATAAATTGATTAGAATTAGAGCTTACCCATTTCCCCTCCTTGACTTAAGCCTAAATGTTAATTTAGGCTAAATTTCCAAAATTACACATTTGCCCCTAAGGCTCTAACAGTTCATAATTTGTCAAATTCAATTCAACTGACTTTGAAATTTTTATCCTACCTCATTCATGGGTTAATTAAGACACCAGAGGAGAAAATGTGATTTTTCAAAATTTAATTTAATTTATGTAATTATTTACATGCAAAAATAAGATTTTTCAATGAAAATTCCTAACTTGACCAAGGTAAATTCTAATCCCTTGAAATTTTTGCTGGAGGTAAACCTAGACCGGAAAAGCCTTTGGATCAAATTTCATAATTTTTTGAATTCCCTCTGATTTATTAGAATTATTTTAATTTCCGTATTATTTAGTAAAAATAAAATATTTTAGGAGGGTGAAAATTAAGTTTTGTATTTTTGAAAAATCTCTCTAAGGTTAGAAAACTTATAGGAGCAAATTTTATAATTTTTTATTTTCCTTTGATTTATTGGAATTATTTTAGTGAAAACACATTTTTAGCTTTTTTAAAAAATATTTTTTAACCTTTGAAATTCAATATCTTTATTTAGAAAATCAAGAAAAATATTTCAATTATTCTTAAGTGATTAGGAAACAATTTAGAACTTTTCCATGAGTTTTATTATTTTTGTGATTTTTATGTATTTTTAATTATTAAATATTTAAAATAGGCTAAAAATCAAGTTTTTATTTTAAATATCATTTTATTTTTATAAAGCATCTTTGATCACAGAGAACTCAAAAAACTAAATTTCTAAATTTTTTGAGTTATATTTTGATTTTTAAAAATCATTTAAATGTCAAAAGTGATATTTATCTTTAAAAATCAACTTAAGTTGTCAAATAAACTCAAAATATTTTGAAATTTTTATGATGAGTGCTTTGGATAATAAATCACTGTGGAGATAAAAAATCAGTTCATCTAAATATTTATATTTTCCAAAATTAATTATTTTAGTGATTTAGTGTTTGTAAAATTTAAGGATATTTTAAATGACTTAACCCTTGAAATTATTTCCAAAGGTTTCTCTAGTCATGGTGGACCTTCAAAATTTTCTTAGGATTTTCTAATCAATATGCTAATTTCCATGATTATTTTAAGTAAAAAATGTGCAATAACTTGAAAAATATGGATCTCTGTATAGGAACCTCCTTTGACTTTGGAAAAATCAGAGAATATTTCCCTTGACAAAGGCTACAACATGCCAAAATTTCAAGCCAAGGTGATGTGCCAATATGCATGGAGAATCAAATGATTCAAAAACATGTTTAATTAATTTAAAATAAAATATGCATAAAATGGTCTTGAAATTTATTCCACATTGTTTTCCTCTATTCTGTGTGCAAGGGGGTATTTTTATTTTATTTTTGTGATTTTTGTACACAAAGTTATGAATTTTCTAAGTTAAGGGTATTTAAATAAATAAGAAAAACCCTATTTATCTATTGAAACCACGCGTGCCACCTCAACCTACGAAGGCTCCGAAGGAATGCATGGCGCACTCTCGTTGGACGCCGCCATCCACGTAGCTTGCTGACTTGGCCTGCTGTTTATGTCTTGAAGCGCTGTCCGGCTCGATCTCCCAGTCCATTTGATACACGCTCGATTGAACGACTCTCCGTCATCGTCCCTGATAAGATGATCCCGTGATCATCCACACTAAAACCCTAAGATCTTAGCTTAAACTCAACCAAATCACTTTGGATTTGATCCTACGGACTCGTCTAAGTGAGACGAACACATCCATATGGTTAATGTAGCATGAAATCAAGCCTAAGTAAATGAAGAATGAAAATGGGCTCGGGAGGATGACAATTTTTATACCTTTGCTCTGATAAGGGAGGCTTCAATCATAGGTGCTCGACACGTTCATTGGGGTCCAAGGAGGCTAAGAATTGAGTCCCTGGTCTTGGTGTAAAGCCTAAGTATGAATTCGACCAAGCTCAATTTTAGGTGTTGGTTTAGAGCTATGGTAGAGGCTCTGTAGAAGGGGAATTTGATGGGGCTTTAGCTTCTTTCACTGTTGTGAAGGTGTGGGTGAAGTTAATTTATGTTTGATGGACTGTGGAGGTGTATTGGGTTCTATCCCGGTTTCCAGCAAGGTTTCAAGCTCAAAATTGAGCTCCGGAAACGGGAATGGGTGAGGGAAAATGGTTGGAATGCACTGAGGGGTTCTTAGGGAAGCTCTGTGTGAAGTTTTGAGATGTCTCTCTAAGAAAATTTCATCACACCTCCCATGGTCGTGGGAGGTGAGTTTTTATAGAAATGGCCATGGGGTGGCTCTCAGTACATATGTTTGGGTGCATTGTGGTGCTTAGGTGGAGGGCAGAGGAGCTCCATAGTTTGATTTGGATGAGCTGGCCTCTAGGTTTGATTTGGATGAGGTGCTTTAGGAGTGGCTCTCGATTTTGTGCTTTTCCAGCCACTAGGCTGGCTGGCCAGCCACGGGGAGGTGGCTAGGAGCTCAGGGAACCTAGAGGAATCCATCACAATAATTTAATGCAAATGTGCTTTGATTTGGCAAAGATATCTTAAGCATGTGCATTTTTGGAAATAAGATCCCCTAATTTAGTGGACCTTTAGTCCATGGCTTGATTTAGGTGATTTCATGGTGTTTGGACTGGTCACTAAGTCCAACTAATGGCTGTGGTGGAGTTAATTTGGTGACTTTAGGATAATTAGGTCACATTTAGTGCATAGGTCCAAGTGGGTGCAAATGACCAAAACTTGGGTTTGTGCTCGGTTAGCCATGTCAATTGGCGCAAATAATTGTTGCATTTGGTTTAGATGATCATAAGGAACAACTTTAATGAAGAATGGAAATGGTTTTAAGTTCAATTGAAGGGTCAAGTTGAGGGAATTTTAAACTTTAATCAATTTGGTCAAGGATAATTGAGGGCTCATGAAGAGTTTTCAACATGAATTGGATGCCAATTTGGAGGTTAAGGCAATCAATTGGGTGAAATTTGGGGACTTAGCTAATTTGGGGCTAAATTTGGGAATTTTGGATTTAGACCAAAATAAAATGGATATGAGGCTTCACCAAGGCCAATTGATGGCTGATTTTGATGTATAGGAATGTTATCAAGATTTTTCAACATTAATTGAGGCCAATTGACTAGGCTATAGGTTTAATTTGGTAAGATTATGTCATATGGTCAAAATTGGGGCTTTAACCTAACTAAAAATTGGGCTCAAATCATGGACCAATTGAGCTTGGATTTGGTTTCATTTGCACATATCAAAAGTGAATTTGAGTTTAAGATTGAAAGTGAGGTCAAATTGATGGACATTTGAATTGGATTTGGGGAAATTTGGGCCTTAAAAGGCAAATTTGGGGGTTTTGGTTAAAGATGGTCAAATTGGCTAAATTATGTCATGTGGTAGTTGAGAGAAATGAAATTGGGAATATTTGGGATTTATTAGGATTTTCTAGGAATTTTTGGAATTTTGGGACCCATAGGGGTATTTTGGTAATTTGGGGGTGTTTTAGGCGTAAAAGGCCAAGATGGGTATTTTGGTAGAGTTGAGATACCAATCATCACCAACAAGCCATGGACAAATGGAAACCCCATTTTGGGTCCTCTACATAGTGGTCATAGCCAAACCAAAGCCCTAGGGCTAGTAGGTTTAGGGGACCATCTACATGAGTATCCCAAAAGATCAAGGGATTTAGGCAAGAAATTTGAGTTCAGAGTTGTGAGTGATTGTTGGTGTAGATGAGTGTAGTGAGTGTAGTGAGTGTAGATGAGTGTAGTGAGTGTAGTGAATGCCTTAGCTCCAGACCAACACCCAGGGTTAACCTTAGAGTCCAACAGTCCTAAGGGTGACTCATCTTGAGTTTCCCCCATAGTGATCCCACCTACTAGATGCTAGAGGTTGGGACCAACATGTGGAACTTCAGGTTGAGTAAAGAAGAGTTTGGAATTTCTAGTGGTGAGGGACCCTTTCTAGTTTTCTAAGAATAGTCAATAGGAAAGTCCTATGGCTAGACCTTAGGCTACTGAAGAGGAAAAACTAAACCTCAACCTAAAATGAGGTCAACAAATGGACCCCCAATAGGTGTGGTGTGCTGGGAGAACACACCGCGCATATTGGCATTGACTAACGAGATCAACAAAAAACAATACAAACTCCTAAGTCAATAGACCCAGAAGTATGCGTAGAGTTGTTTGTGTGATTTGTTTCTGTCGGGGAATTAACAGGTGATCGTCTGGTTAAAATCAAGGAGTAGGGACTCTTGCTGGGGATTGGAGAGTGGATTTTGAGTTATGAAATTTCCAGGATTACCAAAGGATGGGAGTTAAAATGAAAGTGTTGACCCCGAGGTGTGAATTGAAATTCAAATATCAATTTAAACACACACACACACACACACACACACACACAGAGAAAGAGAGAGTCAGAGTGTAAGGACTGACCTTGAATGTAATGAATCAGAAATGTAGGAGTTATTTGGAAATGAGAATTAAAATGTTGGTCAATTCTCAAAAGAAGGTGTTGGAATGTAAGGACCGACCTCGAATGTAATGAATAAAAAATGTAGGACTTATTTGGAAAGGAAAATTGAAATGTAGGTCAATTCTTAAAAGAAAATGTCGGAATGTAAGTAATGAATTAGAAATGTAGAACTGGTTTGAAAATGAGAATTGAAATGTAGGTCAATTCTCAAAAGAAAATTTCGGAATGTAAGGACCGACCTCGAATGTAACTAATCAGAAATGTAGGACTGACTCAGAAATGAGAAATGAAATGTAGGTCAATTCTCAAAAGAAAGTGTCAGAATGTAAGGGCTGACCTAGAATGTAATGAATTAGAAATGTAAGACTGATTCGGAAATGAGAATTGAAATGTAGGTCAATTCTCAAAAGAAAGTGTCGGAATATAAGGACCGACCTCGAATGTAATGAATTAGAAATGTAGGACTGATTC
>NEWO01001341.1:67833-112956 GCA_003013225.1 Phalaenopsis aphrodite | reverse complement strand
CTAATGTAGTTAAGGTTTAACTAGGTTTAATTAGGTTTAAAGGTGGTTTAAACCTAACCAGGTTTGTATTAAGTTAAACCTAATGTAGTTAAGGTTTAACTAATTTCTAATTAGGCCTAAATGTGGTCTAGACCAAATTAGGGTTTGTTCAGTTAAACCTAATGTAGTTTAGGTTTAACTAGGGTTTAATTAGGTATAAATGTGGTTTAAACCTAATTAGGTGTGTATTAAGTTAAACCTCATGTATTTAAGGTTTAAATAGGTTTAATTAAGTTTAAAGGTGGTTTCAAAACTAATTAGAGTTTTGGTTTAAGTGTCTTGTTTGATTTGACTTAAATTCAGATCAAGTTTGGGTTTAAATATCTTGTCATATTGAGTCTATGGGGTTAGACTCAATGGTCATGAGGATGTGAATTAGACCCTATGCTATTTGGGTCTTAAGATTAGAGTTTGGTTAATTCTAAATGTCACTAAGGCTAGTGTCCAAGCCTAAAGAAGACTAGGGTAAAGATGTAATTTTTTTATTTTTACAAATTTAACCCTAGAAATGAAATGTCATTTTTAAATTTTTGTATGGTTAAAAGTTTGTTGTTTTAGAGTTCAAATATTTCACTCTAAGTTTTCAAACCATTTCTAATTTTAATTTCCAATTTCCTCAATTTTTATAATTATTTTAAAGATAAATTAAGAAATTGATGTCTAGGGAGTTTTTCTGGATGTGGGAAAAATATGGAAGGTTCCTTAAGACTTATAGATAATTCCAAAAATTTTTTAAAATTTTTAAAATTATAAATAACTTTTAGTAATTAAATTACTCCAGAGAATAATTACTTAATTAAAAATTAAACATAATTAATTAAATTTTAATTCAAAAATATTCTACTCATTGTCCTCAGTTCAGAGGTATTTTTTTTTTATTTTTGTGATTTTTGTGTGTCAAAATATCAATTTTTGAAGCTTTTAAGATTATTCTCAATTTAATTAAATCTTAATTAATCAAAATAATCTCTGGGGCACCGCGTGTCCTTGTACGCATAAAAAATGCGTTTGATCCACTGCAGGGATCAGAACACGGAATTAGGTAGAATTTAATCGTAGTCGTCCATTTTTAAAACAAGGAAACGGACGAAATCCATGCGTCTTCTTCGTCTGCCCTTTCTCTTGGGCTATCTATTATCCAAGGACAAATTCTCACTGGATTCTTGATGAAATCGAATGAAATTTGTTCCTATAGCTTCATCTCGAGGGGGCGAACCCATATATACGATGATTAGTAGGGTGTGAAATGGTTCGTTTCACAATTGACCAAAACCAAGCGAGATCTAGGTCGAAATGGCCATACCTTGGGTTAATGAAGTGAAGCTTCAATCAAGTTCGTCTGGAGTGCTCCCTAGGTCTTTACGAAGCTCCTATTATGTTCAATTTTGGGTGAGATTGAGTGCAAGTAGTAATTCACCAAAACGGGTTCACGGCTTGATGTGGAACTAGGTTGGAGCTCGCGAGAAGATCCAATTTTGATTAGAATCTTTTTCGACACCTTAGGTAAGTTGTAGGAACAATTAATCTGAGGATTGGGAGAGGTTTATGTAGGACCCAAAAGATGTCCTATTTTTGGTGAGTTTCGGGGAGGTTAAATTGGGAGAGGACAGCAAGTTAGAAAGCTTGATTTTATGGGAAATCGATTGCCTATAGGATTGGGAAGAATTTCACTGTTGAAGGTTTCCTCCCTTGAGCATTGTATCCTTCCTCCTCCTCCACGGAAGCTTACGGCCAGCACATTTATAGCTATTAATGGTGGTTTCCTGGCTCAAGGCTATGCGGGGAAGGTAGATTTTATCCTTAGAATGATCTGAGGATAAGTTCTAAAGGTAATCATTATATGGATAAAAATCTCCATCAATTATCCTTGAAAATCTTTATTTCGGTTTAAAATCCGAGCTTCCATTTTGGCCATCGTCCATTGGCAAGCTTGGGTGGTGTGAGTGGCAACTTAACCAGATAGAGCCTTCACCAAGTGAAATTTGTGGGTCATTTAATGATGTTGAGGAAGGGATGACATACCCTTCCTCATCATCCCTCATTATGTTAAGCTCATGATTACCTTAATCATGGGAAAATGAGATTGGTACAAGTCTCTTTGTCATTGGAAGGTGATGGAGGTGTAAGATGAGCTTACCACACTTTCATTCCATCATTCATGAAGAAATGACACTTAAGTTCCTTCCTTCATGATTTCTCCATAATAATTTTTGTCTTTTGTCAAGGATGTGTCATGGGCTATAATAGGTCATATGGGTCATGAATGACCTATTAGATGACCATTCATGTGTTCGATATAATTTTTAAAATTATTTATGGATTTGATATGTCATTTAATTTAGGGTTAAATGCTCATAAATTCATTTTTAATTAATTATGTAATTAATTAAAAAAGTAGGAAATTATAATATTAACTCATAAATTGGTCAAAATGATTTTGGGTGTTGATGATTTGACCAATTTCATCAATTTGGTCCAAAATAAAATATTTTAACCCAAGTTGACCAATGTTGACCAGAGCTGACCAAAATTGACTATTTGGGTCAAATTCGTCAATGTTGAATTTATGATCATTATGGTGACCATTAAGTCAAAATTTGACCAGATTAGGGTTTGTCACCACTGATCTGATCATTTAGGGTATTGTCATTGTTAAGCTTCAAAATGAGTGCTTTGAGGGTTATTTCTATTTTTAAGGTTTTAATAACCCTATGTATGTCTAAAGAACTCAATGTTGGTAGACCCGTTATCTTAATAATAACAATGATCATTTTAGGTCTTTTAAATGAGTTTGAGAATCTTAAACCATAAGATTCCTCAAGTTGAGTTTGGACTATGGATGTTATTTTAAGACCTTCACTAAAAGTGATGTCAACATGATCCCATGAAATCTAATCCCCAAATATCAAATATTTCAACTTCTAACATATAATTGAGGGGCATCTCATTTCTTCTAGAAATATTGCCTACTCGTTGAAATCTATCACAAGTTTTGATATGAGCATTAACATCTCTAAAAATTGTAGGCCAATAGAATCCAAATTGTAAAATTTTTTATGTTGTTCTATCAACACCAAAATGTCCCCCAAAATCAGAATTATGACATTTTTCAATAATTTCATAAGTTTCCTTTAATGGTACACATCTTCAAATGATTAGATACTTTCCATGTTTATATAAAAATATGTTATCTCAAAAATAAGTCTTAGCTTCAGAAATAAATTTCCTCTTTTTTTGGTATGTCATTCCATAGGGTATAATATCACTAACAATAAATTTCACAATGTCAGCATACCACGGAACACACAACTCATTAATAGTGAAAAATTTTTCATCTAGAAAATGTTCATTAATTCTGTTTCAAAACAAAGTGGTTTTTCTAACTCAAGTCTGGACAAATGATCAGCAATTTGATTTTCAGTCCCCTTTTGATCTACTATTTCAAAATTAAATTCTTGCAAAGAAGAATCATCTTAAGTCTTGGTTTAACATCCTTCTTTTTCATTAAGTGCTTAATAACAGAATGATCTATATGCACTACACAATGAGTTCCAATTGAATATGATCTAAATTTATCAAAAGTATATACTATTGCTAGTAACTCTTTTTTAGTTGTTGTACAATTGATTTAAGTATCTTTTAGAGTCTTACTAGCATAGTAAATTACTTTAAAACTTTTATAATATCTTTGTCCTAAAACTGCTCCTATAGCATAATCACTAGCATCACACATTAATCCAAAAGATTTTCGCCAGTTTGGTGAAACTATAATTGGTGTAGTGATTAATTGTTCTTTTAATAAATTAAAAGCTTTTAGGCATTCTTCATCAAAATTGAAAATTGCATCTTTCTCTAGTAAATGGCATAAAGGCTTAGCAATCTTTGAAAAGTCTTTAATATATCGGCTGTAGAATCCATCATGTTCTAAAAAACCCCTAATTTCCCTTAATTTGTTGGATAGAGTAAAATTGCAATCACTTGAATTTTAGGAAGATCTGATTCCATGCCATTTTTTGATATTTGATGACCTAATACAATTTCTCCTACTACCATAAATTGGTTTTTTTCCCAATTAAGCACTAAATTTGTTTCTTCGCAGCTCTTAAGAACTTTAGATAAATGTTATAAACATGAGTTAAAGGAAGTTCCAAACACTGAAAAATTATCCATGAATACTTCAATTCATTTTTCAATTAAATCACCAAAAATTATCATCATACATCTTTAAAATGTAGCAGGGACATTACATAAACCGAAGGGCATCCTGCTAAAAACAAAAGTACCATTAGGACTGGTAAAAGTTGTTTTCTCTTGATCCTTAAGAGATATAACCCGTATATCCATCTAGAAAACAAAAGTATTTATGCCCAGCTAGTCTATCCAGCAATTGATTTAGAAAAGGTAATGGAAAATGATCGTTTCTAGTGTCAAGATTTAATTTTCTATAATCAATGCATATTTTAATCCCTGTAACTTATCTAGCAGGTATTAATTCATTATGTTCATTCACTGTTACAGTTACTTCTCCTTTCTTAGGAACATAATTAATTGAACTAATCCATGCACTATCTGAAATAGGGTAGATAATTCTAACATCTAACCACTTCAAAATTTCTTTCTTAATAACTTCTTTCGTAACATGATTCAGTCTCCTTTGAGGATCAGCCCTGGGCTTTCAGTTCTCTTCCATAAGAATTCTATGCATACAAACTGAAGGACTGATTCCTTTATTATTAGCAATTGTCAATCCAAAGGCTTTCTTAAAATTTTTCAAAATTTTCATCAACCTTTCTTCTTCTTTCATCGTTAATTTTGAGAAAATTATAACTGGTAAAGTAAAGGAATCTCCTAAAAAGGTATATTTTAAATGTTCAGGAAGTAACGTCAACTAAAGTTCTAGAGGTTTTTTAATTGATGGACAAAATGATTTATCTTTGTCTATCATGTACAAAATTTCAAAACTTTCTCAAACATAGTTTGAATCATCCTTAAAAAGTTCTTCACATCGATCTAATTTCTCTTCTTACTTGTGTTCCAAATCTTTATCTTCAAATTTTTCTTCATAAGTTTTTTTGAAATGACATTCACTTAGATATCTTATAACATTCATCCTAAAACATTCATCATCTTTACCTTTTGCAGGATATTTCATTGATCTTAAAATATTGAAAGTAACAGTTTGATCATTGACGTGCATTGTTAATTCCCCTTTTAACACATCTATCATTGCTCTTCCTATGTCTAGAAAAGGACTCCCCAAAATGATAGGTATCTCTTTATCTTCCTCCAAATCTAGCACAATGAAATCAACAGGAAAGATAAATTGATCCACTTTCACTAGGACATCTTTTATAACTCCTTTAGGGTTTCTTATCGAATGATCTGCTAACTACAGAGTTACAGTAGTAGGGGTTATTTCTCCTAATACCAATCTTTTGAATATTGATAATGGCATAAGGTTAATACTTGCACCTAAATCACATAAAGCTTTCTCATAAAATATGTCTTCTATTGCACATAGAATTGTAAAGCTACCAGGATCTTTAAGCATTTCAAGAAGCTTTTTCTGAATTATAACACTGAACTCCTCATTAAGTGCAACATTCTCATTATCTTCAAACTTCCTTTTCTTATTGAGAATATCCTTCATGAACTTTACATAGATTGACATTTGTTTTAAGGCTTCAACAAATGGAATAGTAATTGTAAGCTTCTTAAATATTTCCAGAAATTTTGAAAATTTCTTATCCAACTTCTGCTATTATAGTAAATGCATCAGATTCATGAATATTGGCTACTTTCTTAGGATTCACCCTCTCAAAAGTCCATTGAAAATTATTGGTAACCATTTCTTCAATTAAAGCATAGACATCATGAAATGGTTTTTACATCATTGAACCACCAGCAGCGACATCAATAATTGATCTAAGAGATCCAACTAATCCATTATAAAAAGTTTGAATTATTAACCAATCTATTATAGCATGGTGTGGAAACTTTTTTAAGAGTTCTTTAAATCTTTGTCATGCTTCATAAATAGATTCCTCTTCAAATTGATTAAAAGATGTAACATCATTTCAAAGCTTTGCAGTTTTTATGGTGGAAAATATTTAGCAAGGAATTTTTGTGCTAAATCACCCCAAGTTTTGATAGATCCAGGTGCTAACAAATTCAACCACATCTTAGCTTTATCCCTCAGTGAGAAAGGAAATAACCTAAATCTTATGGCATCATCTGATACACCATCGTATTTAAATGTAGTGCACCATTCTAGAAAATCTGCAAGTTGTAAATTTGAATCTTCAGTTAGTGATCCCCCAAACTGATTATTTGATATCATTTGCATAATAGCAAGTTTAAGCTCAAATGAATTAGCCACCACAGTAGGTTTTTGAATACTACAATAAAGTTCATCTACAGTAGGGTTGGCATAATATCTTCATGGTCTAAACTCTTGATGAATTTCAGCATTTTGATAATTTTGGTTTGCCATTTCTGTATTTTTTTTGGATTTTTCAAGATTTTTAATTTTTTTGGTTTTTCTGATTTTTTTAACAATCCTCTCTAATTTAGAATCATAGGGTACTAGTCCTTCAGAACCTGAACTACGTGTACATTAACTTAAAAAAAATAAAACTAAACACACAAAAAATAAAATACAATAACTAAAAGTATAATTTAAATTTTTTGAAAATAGAAATTTGCTTCGAAATTAATAGATTCTTTACAATTTTCACTTCACTTCCCCAGCAACGGCGCCAAAAACTTGATCCCGAAACTGCTTTATATGCAACAGTATAACAATAATTTTGATTATATTTTTCACTTATAATTCTTTATTTTGCAACATGACCAAAAGCTTGATCTTGAAGAAAAATTAGAATTTAACTTTTAATTTATATATATTAGGATACTATGCAAGTATATGTATCGTTATCAAGTAATATAAGACTTTTTGATTAAGACCTGAATATTGAACCCACGGGAAAGATATGCAATAGTACTTTTTGGAAAACTTTCTATTTTTAAAAAGATAATTATATAAACTAAAGAAATTTTTGCATTAAAGAAAGTTTAAATATTTTTGGTAATTTTAATATTTTGACAAAAGCAAAACAAACTTAAAAAGATAACTTGAGTTTTTGTAGAAGAAAAATACTAAATATGAAAATATATTTCTCCCTATCATGAATCAGTAATAAGTATAGGAATTCTATTGTGAAAGTATGCATATTGTGTTGTGCTAAATAAGAGCAATAATATTATTTACCCTTACTAGAGATGCTATAATGAACATTGGCTAATTTAAAGTTTGAATAGTTTTGAAGACCGGCTAGGTAGAGAAGATATTATCTCTCACTCTAGAGTTCCCTCGATTCCCTCCACTTGGGGGCTAACATCTCGTATCAGAACTTAAAACAATAAACCAAGTTAGGGGCTTTAACCTGTCACTTTAAAGTCCTCTAACTCTACAACCTTCAATGAATCTTTTCTTATTTATTTGCACTCAATCATATGAACTACATCTCATTCATACAACCTCATGTAATTCTTTTCAATGGTTGACTAAAAGAATACTAGCCCGGTTTTTACATGTTCTCACAATAAATTTTAACATCTCGATTGGCCAAATAAAGAAGTAATTGAAGTACATGAATTTAAATTATCACAACTTCTTCCAACATTAAAGATCAATACTCTCTAAACTTTTCATCCAACACTTAATTGCTTATCATTTTAAGAAGAAAGATAAAGAAAACTACTCAAAATCCATGGAGAAAATAAAACCACACTTTAGTTTAAAAGTACAAATCATTCTCAAACCAACAACAAGTCTCAATTGAAATCAAAAGTAGTTTAAAACAAAAGATAAAAACTTATCTCAAGTACTCCACCAAACACTTGAAGTTCCTTTTAATCTCTTCTCTTTTACAACAGTCTAAATATAAAACTAAAATAAAAAGGATAAATATGTGGCGACTGAAAATCTCTCTAACTAACTCCCCAATTTTATAACTCTCAAAACATTCCCAGTACTTTTAGGACCCCTTTCAAAGTTTTAATCTTCTTTCTTTCATAATTCTTCAAAAGGTGCCTTGGTATCTCTTCAAAATGTGTCTTAATTCGATGTATTTCCCCAAGAGATGCATCATTTAGCAATAATTTTCGTGCATGGTGGTTGTAACCACCTATTAAGTCAATAGGTGCCTCAAAAACCTCTTCAAAATTCACAAAAACTAAATTTACTCATCCAATAACTGCCATTGGCACTTAAGCGCGGGGCCTCTGATGCTTAGGCGCGACCTTCTCTGTTTAACCGACGCTTATGCGCTAGATCTGGTGCTTAGGCGCCAAAACACTTTTGCACATTTTTCATTTATGTGCTCAAAATTTGATCTTTTTTCACTGTTTTATGCATATTTCACCTTTTTACGTGTACCTAAAAGAAAAACACAAAAATACCTTTCATTAAAGCGCAATATCTCAAAAGTAGGTATAAAAATGTGTCTAAAAACACTATATATTTTAGGCGTATCAAGCAGCTACTTTAATCTAATTCCGACGTAAGTGCTGAATTACTAAGGGCTAATGATGCTTTGTTTGAGGAAATTTCAATGCAAGAGGATTTCTATGCTCATAAAGCAGCTAAAGTCAAATTCTTGTGAGGGGCATAGGAACTCTAAATTCTTCCATGCTTGTATTAATTACAAGATAAAGTGCAATACAATTTATAAGATTCTTATTCTACTAGTAATTAGATAGATACTGTTGAAGGCATTGCCTCTAGTGTTGTGAATTATTTTAAGGAGATCTTCACTCAATCTCAGCTGGACAGACTCCTTATTTAGCAAGATCTTTTTGGCATGGAGGTGGAATTTACTAACAACCTAGACCTAGCAGCTATCCTTGAAGGGAAGGAGATTTGGGATGCATTAGCTTCAATTGATAATTCAAAAGTGGCTGGCCCTAATGGATTTACAACTGATTTCTATAAGAAGCTTGGCATATAGTAAAGAAAGATGTCATAGTAGTTGTACAAAGCTTCTTTTAGGGGATTGACCTGCCAACATATTTTACCTGCTCTAATATTACTTTGATTCCTAAGGATAAAGCTAAACAAAAATGGGAAGTCTTCTGTCAGCCTTACTTCTGTACTATCCAAAATTATTAGTAAGGTTGTTTCTAATAGATTACAACCTCATCTACCTCAACTTATCAGTGAAAATCAGATTGCATTTGTTAAAGGGAGAAGTATTGTTGATAATGTTTTGTTGGCTCAAGAGTTGGTTTTGGACCTGGATAAAAATTGTAGAGTGGGCAATGTTATTTTTAAATTAGACATAAAGAAGGCTTGTGATACTATTAGTTGGGGTTTTATTGAGGAGGTTCCCACTGCTAGAGTGTTCTCAAATTCATTCATCTCTTTTATTAGCAGATGAATTTCAAACAACTATTAATCTGTATTTATTAATGGGAGCTCCCATGGTTTTTTTAGTGCTTCAAGAGGTATCAAGCAAGGTGACCCACTCTCTCCCTTAATTTTTATACTAGCATTTGATTACTTGTCTAGACTACTAAATGACGTAGCTATAAAAGCTCCAAACTCTCTCTATAGCCAAAAGTCCAATATGATCATTAATCACCTGACATTTACAGATGATATTATTTTATTTTCTAAAGCATTTAAATCTACTATAATGTCTATTTTCCATTTCTTAGATCAGTTCCAAAGGAGCTCAGGTATGCTTTTGAATACCCATAAATGTGTGGTTGTGTTCAGTCATAAAATTAAAGTGTTATTAAACTCTGGATTTCTGATACCACTAGCTTTGGTTTCAATAATCTTCCTTTAAAATATCTTTGTTCCTATATATTAAAGGGCAGAACTAAACATATTCAGTTTGATCATATTGTGGAGAAAGTCTAAGAAAAGCTAAATTGTTGGGTGAACTCTTTTCTTTCCAATGGGGGTCGATTAACACTACTGAAGAGTGTACTATCTACACTTCCTGCTTATTTTTCATAGATGGCAGTGATGAAGAAGTCTAATCAAACTATTTTGGATAGAATATTTAATCGTTTTTTTTGGTCTGGGCATAGAAAACAAACTCATTGGACAAGTTGGGAGAAATTATGCAAGGCCACAATGGCTGGTGGTTTGGGTTTCAAAAGCTTTTCTCATCTTTTATACATTAATTTATGTAAACTTTGGATAAAATTTAGAGCACAATCTTCTTGGGATGTGTTTATGATGGGAAAATATTGTAAATACAACCATCCTGTCCAAGTTTAAAGGAAATTGGGAGATTCACCAATTTGGGCCAAGATGTTGAAGGTAGGGACTGAGGCAGAAAATCTATTCATTTGAGAAGTGGTGGAAGGTAAATTTAACTTCTAGTTGGATAATTGGACACTAGAAGGGAGATTAGATCATGGTACCTCCAATGCTGATGAGAATCCTATTCAACTGGTTGATCTATGAGTGCATGGGGGTTGGAATCTTGAAGCTCTTCGAACACTATGTGATTCCTCTCTGATTTCTAGTATTTAGAAGATATATGTTGTACCCTCTAAAAAGGATAGAGTGGTGGTGAAAAATGGTCATTCTCAAACTGTAGCTACCTTCATTGTGGAGTCTTGCTTCGCTCAGCATGATGTGGGATGGGGTTCTAGGGTGTTGAGTAACTTTCTCTCACCATCCATGTCTTTCTTTTGTTGGAGGCTTTTTCATAAGCTTCTTCCCACTGATGACATTCTGAAATTGAAATGATTAAGGGGCCCCTCTTGGTGTGTTTTCTGTAAGCAGAAGGAGGAATCGGTGAACCACATGTGTTTTAAGTGCTCCATGGTGCAACATGGTGGGAGTTTATCTTAAATTAGGTTAATATTCCAACTCAGCAACTATCTTCGGGAGATTTCTCTTAGTGCTGGCATGAATGGCTGATTAGCAAGGTTTCTGTGTTGCTTTGAATTGTTGCTTAGTTTATGTGGCTGTCAAGAAATAATATGAAATTTGAGGTTGTCAATATGGGGGTGAATAAAGTTTCTCACAATTGTTTAGTATTTATCCATAAACTCTATAAACATAAGATTTTTCTTGATATATTATCTCCTGGTGATCATGGCATCTCCATTCCTTCCAATCCCATTCTGGGTGGGTGGCATCCTCCCCTGAAGGGATAGGTTAAATTTAATACTGATGGCAGTTTCTTAAATCCTCATGCTAGAATAGGGGGAGTTTTCAGGGATTGTAGAGGAGTATGCTACTATTTTTTCACTCTCTTGCCTGGGCTAGAGACCCTCTGGAAGCTGAAGCTAGGGCAATCTACTGGGCCATTCTGTTAGCCAGAAGATGTGGTATGCAATAGCTTTAGGTGAAATCTGACTCCATCAATTTAATCAACATTGTTAATGGTTCTAGGGACAATCCTTAGCATCTAGTGTACTGGATTGTAAGGATACAACAAATGGGACATGGACTACATATTATTTTTTTCTCACATTCATAGGGAAGGCAACAGCGCAGGTAATTTGTTAGCTAGAGTTGGGCTTCACTCTGAACAGACTCTTATAAGCAAATCTGCACCTCCTCCACTCAAGTTCCTCATGGAGGGAATCTCTTACCCATTCTTTTTTGCTAAACAAACTTTTACTTAGGTATGTTTTTTATGGGATCACCCTGCTGTTTCTTTAGGGGCATTAGTTTTTGCATGTATTTGTGGTGTTTTGTTTTATTTTAATGAAGATGGAGCCTTTGTTCCTTACACAAATATATATATATATATATATATATATATATATGCTTAGCACTAAGGAAGAGACACCTTGGAATCATTCTTATCGGATCCAAAAGATTAGAAGAGTATGAACCCACATCCATGCAAAATTCACTTTTATTTTCAAGGAAGGCAACAAACCTGCTAATTGGCTTGATAAATATGATCTAAGCTCCAACATCACATCTGTAGCTACCTCCACTCCTTTTTCTGTTACATGAAGACAGAATTAAGGTCCCCCACCTCAGAATTTGTTGGCCAAATCACAATTAATAATTACTGTATGGAAGTTTGGCCGAAGCATGTTGCTACTCTCTCTGCACATAGCACTCTTATCTTCAACTTTATTTCCTCTACTCTAATTGACATGGGTCTTGGTATACATGTTTTTTGGGTATACTTTTTCCTGTAGTATACTTTTTGAGGTGTTACATGTATTTTAATTTAGTTTGAGTGGAGTTGTACTATGGTTTGAGGAATTCCTAGTTTGATGTATTTTGTTGTGAGAAGGGAGTCCACTACCTCAACCCAATCTTGTAACCCTTTTCACAATTAATGCACAAGGAGCCATGAGTTGCTCTTTTCTCATATATATATATATATATATATATATATATATATATATATATATATATATATATATATATATATATATATATATATATATATATTAGAATGGGAGAAAAAAGATTCTATTCAATTAAAGAGTCAGATAGAATTTTGAGGTGTGGAACCTTTAATAGGTCACCCTTAAGCAAAAAAAGAAGAGGAGGATGGGGGGGACTCGATAGATTGTCTTCAACAATAGGTAACCCTTTTCTAGCATGCCAGTTGGCAGGGCAATTTCCTTCTCTGTAAATAAAAGTGGTCTTGACCATTATGGAAGCTTTATAGATGGTTTATCTTTTGTAGTCATTGGGATGGTCTCCAGGAGGGTGGGTGCATCATTTTCATTTAATAGCATCAGTAAATTTGAGAATCAACATCCACACACAGGTGGAACCAATTGGATATGGAAGCTAATTTAAGTGCTCAAAAGATACTAATCAGTTCTGCCTCCCAAGCATCTTCAACCAAGATGGGAGTTGAGAACAAGAGTAAACATTTGCCTTCTTGATTTTTGAACACTCCTCCTATCCCAACAACAAGATGGGAGAAGCTGCCATCAGTATTTACTTTAATACAAGGAAATGAGGGAGTCCTCCCAAATACTTTAGTTACTTTGGGTAGCTTGCAAGGTTCTGCAACTAAACTGTGCAAATCTGAGGGAAGGACTTATATTTGATTAGTTTGAGCAAATAAGAAATGCAGTTCCTAGCCACCTTGCTAGAATTGGCAGTAGCTTCCTCAAATTTGATAAGATTTCTTTCTATGCAAAAGAACTAGAAATCAATAAATGGGATAGGACCAGCCTTTGCCTTCCTCCAGCTGCTCTAACTCTCAAGTAGATTTTGCTAATATAGGTTGAGAGCATTCAATAGTAGGAGATTTATGAACTCTCTATCGACTTGTTGTGAGAAAGTGCATTGAAAAAATAGGTGTGAGATAGTATCCTCTTTAGCTTTACCAAGATAGCATCTAGATGGGCCTCTCAGACCCTTCAACTTCAGAATATCATCAGTGTGAAGTCATTTTTGAAAGATCCTCCAGCAATAGAAGGACATTGAAGGGGAAAAAAATTTGTTCCATATGGTCTCCACCCATGGGACATTATTCCAACTATTGAGTTTGAAGTATAAGAACTTTGTGATCATGTGGCTAGTGCTCTGTATCCATTTAATCCTATCTTGCCTAGTTTTGTCAAACTGCACCTTGGAGATGTTAAGAGTAGAAGAGTCCTTCAACAAAGTGTGAAGTGTATCCAAAGACCAAAGATCTCCCTCCCAGCAGTCAGCAACTCTAAGGTTTAGATTTATATCAGTATATGAAGGTTCCAACATCTCTTTTGGGCACCAATGATCCAACAGAAATTAACATTGCCTTTTCTCAGGTCCCATATGAAGTGGTTTTCAGCCAAGTCCTTTACTTTTAGCATATTGGTCCAAGTCTTTGAGTCCCTAGTTTTATTATTTATAAGATTGGGGTGGGCAGCTTTGTAATACTTCTCCCACATGAACTTAGCCCATAATGAATCCTGCTTTCTGAACTTGATCAAGATTTTATAGAAGTTCACCTATTGTAGCTGTTTCAGACCCTTAAACCCCAACCCACTAGCAGTAAAAGGTTTGGCAACCTTCTGCCAACTAGCCCAATGCAGTTTTTGTCTACTCCCAGCCCAAAGAAACCTATTGAAAAGTCTTTCCATTTGTATTTGAGAGCACTTCTTCATTGATGTCATCTGTAGGAGATAGGAGGGAAAATTAGTAAGGATGCTCTTTAGAAGAGTGATTCTACCTCCATTGGATAAAAAAATAATAAGTCCAGTTGGACAGTTGATCAACAATCTTTCCCAAGACTTGATCAAATTATGTTTGTTTCACCCTTTCTTTAATGAGAAGAGCTCCAAGATATCTAAGAGGAGATGGGGCTTTTGAGAGGTTTGTATGATCAAGTATCCAAATTTTAATATTAGAAGAAGTTTTCCTGCTGAAGATAACACTGCATTTGCCGTTGTTGAAGAGCATTCTAGAGTGTTGTTGGAAGAGCTTAAGACACTTAGTATCTTTCCTAACTGCATTTTTATTAGCTATTGAAAAAATCATAATATCATCACCATAAACTAGGTGAGATAAAGAAATATTTTATATGTGATGGTAACTGACATAGGAGTTAAAAAGGAGGCAAATGTCTAGCATTCTGGAAAGATAATCCAAAGCCAGTATGAAGATGGTTGGAGAAAGAGGATCCCATTGTGGAAGACCCCTTGTGGCAGTTAAATGGCCCCAAGCTTGGCCATTGATCAGGATGGAATGTTCATTGTAATTGAGTCATCTTGCAATAAGATCACATAAATCTCTATTAAAGCCTCTATACTTTAGAATCTATATGATGAACTCCCACCCAATACTATCATAAGCTTTCTAAATATCTAACTTGTAAATCACATTTGCTCCTCTACAGGTTTTTTCTAGGTCAAGCAGCATTTCTTGAGCCAGTAAGACATTTTCAATAATTGTCCTACCCTTGACAAAGGCAGTCTGGTTTGTGCTCATAAGTCTCCCAAATTGAGGTTGGAGTCTGACAACCATGATCTTGCTGATAATTTTGAAGAATCCATAGATAAGAATGATGGACCTAAACTTGTTCCAATTTTTTATCTGAACCTATTTAGAAATGAGCACCAAGCTTGATGCATAGAAATACTGTGGGATCTGGTGTCCTTGGAAGAATCTTTGAATACCCCTGATGAGGTCTTCTTTGATTATTTTCCAGGCTTTCTTGTAGAAGTCAGCAGTAAATCCATCAAGCTCAGCAGTCTTTGCACTATCAATGGATTCTAATGCCTGCTAGAATTCATTCTCCTTATGTATATGAGTAGATTAAGGACAGTGGTATAAGAATGGTCAATTGTAAAGTAATTTGCATCTATAGGAGTTCTTTTAGCCATTTGTTGGGTCAGAAGCTTATGGAAAAAATAGACAACATTCTTAGCAATGGCTTCATTATCTAAGATCCAATTGCCCTCAACATCTTGAATACCATGAATGGTGTTACATTTTCTTTTGTATTTTATATAAGCATGATAGAACTTTGTGTTTCCATCCCCATCTTTGAATTTGTTGATAGCAGTTTTTTGGCTAAGAAATGATTCCTGCCAGTCTATTGCAGTGAGTAGTTTTTCTTATGCAATGATCAAGGCTCCTGATTGATAACAACAACTTCAGTGGTCGTTACCTCCCTATCATCCATCTCCACATTCAATAAAATGTTCCCAAAGGTATTTTAGCCCAGGTCCTAAGGGCTTTGCCAATTTTGAGATGTAGGAGCCAAAGTTTGATGAGAGGAACTTCATTGTAGATCCTCTTCCATTGTTGTGCTACAAACTTAGCAAAGGAAGGATGATCAGACCAAATTTTGAGGTATCTGAAAGGAGGAGGACTAGATGGTGAGGGGAGAGGTGCATCAATAGAAATCTGCAATGGCCTAGGGTCAGAACTAGCCATACTCAAGTGGGTTACAGAAGTGTGAAGAAAATTGTTGAGCCAGCAGTCATTCACCAAGAATCTATCCAGACTTTCCCAAATTTTCCCAATCCTCCAAGTAAAAGGAGGGCCTTTGAAGCTAAGGTCAAACACATGAGCTCATTGGATATAGTCACTGAAGGTGGTCAGTGATCCCAACTGTTCATAGGAAACAGTATAACAAAGATTTTAATTATAATTTTCACTTATATTTCCTTAGCAACAGAAGCAAAAATTTGATCCTGAAGAAAACAATAATTTAACTCTTTAATTTATATATTAGGATACTACGCAAGTATACATATCATTATCAAGTAATATAGGAATTTTAGATTAAGACCTGAATATCGAACCCACAAGGAAATTATGCAATATGCACTATTGAACAACAAACTTTCTATTCTAAAAAAACAATTACTTAAACTATAGATATTTTTATAGTATTAAAATTCAAATCTTTTTAATATTTTTGATATTTCGATAAAAAAAAACAACTAAGAAAGTTAACTTGAGTTTATGTAAAAGAAAATCACTTGATATAAAAATACCTTTCTCCTTATCATGAATCAGTAATAAGTATAGAAATTCTGTTGTGAAAGTATGCTAATTGTGTTGTGCCAAAATAGGAGCAATTATATTTTTTACCCTTACTAGAGATGCTATAAATAATATTGGTTAATTTAAAGTTGGAATAGCTCTAAAGACCGGCTAGGCATGGAAGATACCAGCTCTCACTCTAGAGTTCCCTTGATTCCCACTACGTGAGGGCTAACATCTCTTATCAGAACATAAAATAATAAACTAAGTTGAGGGCTTTAACCTGTCACTTTAAAGTCCTCTAACTCTACGCCCTTCAAAGATTATTTCCTTATTTATTTACACTAAATCATATGAACTACATTGTCATTCATACAACCTCATGTGATTCTTTCCAATTGTTAGCTGAGACAATGCCATCTCTATTCTTACCTGTTCTCACAACATGTTTTAACATCTAGATAGGCTGGATCAACAGGTAAATGAAGTACATGGAATTAAATCATCACAACTTCTTCCAACATTAAAGATTAATAATCTCCACAACTTCCATCAAAAACTTTAATTACTTATCATTTTAAAGAGAAATATAAAGAAAATTACTCAGAATCCATGGAGAAAACAAAATCATACTTTAGTTTAAAAGTAGAAATCATTGCCAAACCAATAAGAAGTCTCGATTAAAACCAAAAGTAGCTCAAAATAAAAGATAAAAACTCATCTCAAATCCTTCATCAAACTATGGAAGTTCCTTTTAATCTCTTCTCTTTTACAACACTCTCAAAATAAACTAAAAACAAAAAGGATAAAAAAAATTTGTGTGGAGCCTGAAAATCTCTCCAAAACTATCTCTGAAAACTCCTCAAGCTCCTCTTATTCAAACTCATTTTAGAACTTTCAAACACCCTCTTTAAATGTCTCAACTTCCTTTTTTCATAAATTTCCCAAGAGGTGCCTTCAAAATTCTTTAAAATGTATCCAAATTTGATGTATTCTCCAAGGGATGCCTCCTTTCACAAGTCTTTAAATAATATTTTCGTTCTTAGTGGTCATAACCACCCTCTTAAGCTAATAGGTGCCTCAAATCTCTCTTTAAAATTTAGTCAAATAAAGAAAACTACCAAATAACTACCTCTGACGCTTATGCGCGGGGCCTCTAGCACTTTGGCTCGGCCTACTCTATTTCACCGCCACATAGGCGCCAAATCACTTTTGTAAAAATTTCACATTTTTTCTCCAAATTTGATCCGTTTTCACTCCTTTTAGAATTTTTCAACTTGTTACTTGTACCTGAAAAAAACACACACAAAGACTTTCCACTAAAGAGCAATATCTCAAAAATAGGTATAAAAATGTGTCTAAAAACACTATACATTTTAGGTGTATCAAAATCCCCCAAACATAAAATTTTACTTGTCCTCAAGTGATACTTCAATCTTTGAAAACTAAATAAGTATGATATGTATATGAGTTTATTTAGGAGTTACTAAAATTTTATATTTATAAATATAGTAGTCCAATTTAGAAAAAATATTCAGTAAATGAGACCAACTTAAAATTTAAAAATTTTTAATGTTAAGAAAGATGAAAATATGAGTTCCTATCTAATTCGAAAATATTGTAGATTCTCCAAATTTAGAATTTAGTCCTTTTATTATCTCCACTTAAAAATTTTTATTATGAATAATTTTACTTACTGTATTATATCCTTAAGCTTAAGTGTTTCTCAAGTCTTATACTTTAAAAAGATCAAATGTGGAACCAATTTTTGATTAGGCACTAATCCTCAAGCTTCTCCTTCCTTATTTTTTTTTCATTTTCATTTTCATTTTCTTTTTTCCTTTTCTTTTATTTTAAGCATAGATTACTATATCTGGATAGGCTTTTAATGGTGTTGAATTCTACTTCTTCTTTCCTAAAACAAAGTCCTCATATAAATCTTTTACTTAAAAATATAATACTAGGTTTGAAAATTATTTTCAACATAATAAAATTAAGAATTAAAAATAAAAGTTTAAATTTCTAAATTTTTCAAAATATAATTTTTATTACTAAAAATAGTTACACTATATTTAACATTTTTTACAGCAAAAAAATTTTAACTGAAAGTTTTTCTTCATTTCTCATAATTTTAACTAAATTTTCTTACTCATTTCTAAAATAAAAAATTACTTCCCTAATATAACTTCATATACATAATCATTTTTATTTTCATATCAAATTCACTTGTAACACATTTGAAAATAAATAAAATTCAAGTTTTGAAAATATTTTTCATTCCCCCCGAACTTAAATTTTTAACATAATCAATAGTTTAACAACAAATATAAATAAAGAGGGAATGAAAATTTGAAATAACATGTTTTCAGGTGTTTTTATACTCTAATTATATAAGTATAAAACTAAAAACAGGAGTAAAATTAATTTTTGATTAATTTTGTTTCATTTTTATTTCAACTCAACATGTAGAGAATCCATAGACTTCTAAGTTGTGGGTACAAACATAAAAACAAACTAACACACTAACTTAGATTTATAGTCTCAACATAAAAACAAACACACTAACATGATAAAAGAAAAATATAGAGTAGCAGTTTTCTGAGTTTAAAAATTAAAAGTAAAGTTACCAAGATTTTCAACTTTTCACAAGACATAAAAATAAGTTTTAATCTTATCTAACTAAAATAACAATCAACACACAACAACAATTAGTACCCTAGAATTTTAAAACAAACTACTAATAAAACACAACATTACAATACAATTAAACAAAATAATAGTCTCACACATCACAAAATCCAAACCAATACACAAACATACATGTTTCAAGTCCAAAACATTAAAACACATCACATCATATGTCTCAAGTCCAAACATAAAAGAAAACAACACATCACAAGTATCAACTCTAAAGCACATAATCTAACAAATATTACAGAAATAAAAATTAATCACTCAATCCTTCTCCTCATCATTCTCAGAATCACCGCTATTCCTGACGTTTGTAGGCTCATAATCAAGGTATCTAGGATATGGAGGAAATTGCACTCCTGGGTTACACCTAATGAGGTTTTCCAAAGATGAGTGAAATTTCTCTTCATAATCACTTGTTCTTCTATTATACCCATCAATATGATCTGTAAAGCTTTCTAAATTTCATACCTTATCTGCGGTATAATTGATATTGTCTATCATCCTTTGTAATAATTGACTTTGAGTTTCCGTGGACTCATCTTTAGAAGTAGATGGTCTTGAGGTAGATGGTCTAGAAGTAGAAGCAACAAAGGTAGAAGCAACAGACGTCTCCATTACATAGCTCCTTAAAAATCCTCCTCTCCATCAAAAAATAGATTGCTCTGAATATGACTTGACATTAAAACTAGTAATTGGCTTTAAAAGCAACAATACTTCCTCCCAGCTATCATATCTCACTACAACTAGCTCACATAAAGAAAAGAAAAAAGATGCAAATCCCAGACCTACAATAGTAGCGACAGTGGCAGAACTGATGATATTCTTATAAATCAATGCTCTAATGTTGATGAGCTTTCCTTCTTGGAAACAATAGTTCAACATCGCCCTCTCTCTGGTAACTTCACTGAGATGATTTGTAGGTAATAGACGGGCTGAAATAAAATAGTGTCATGCCTTCAAAGGAGCACTTAACTTTGATGTGGCAAAGTTGGCACTCCTGTCATTTGTGATCTTCCAGAGTCCTCTTCCAATAGTTAAAGAGGAAATAAACTCATCTAGCTCCATCTCAGTAGGACTATAGTTTGCATAAAAACACAAAGTCTCATGTGGCAAATGGTAAAATATATTGATTACCTCTGGTGAAAAAGGTACCAATTTTCCTCGAACCATAACTGAATCTTCTTCAGCCTCAGAGAGATTTGCATAGAACTCCCTTACTATAGAAATAATGGGCACAATAGAAAAACTACAGAATCATTCCCATTATCAGCGAACGATCAAATCTTCTACGGATCCAACTGGATTTTTGAAACAATGCGCCCTGATAAGCTTTCATGATTGCAGAGCATTGTTGTACCTATCTTGAGCTTTCGAACTCATAAATTTGCTCAAATCAAAGTGGCTTTTTTTTCACTCCTCTTCATTCTTGGTGCCATTCTACAAATTTCATAAAATTCCACAATAACTTCAAAATTCAAGTCTAATTCACTAAACTCAACTCCTATAAGTATAAACTAAGCTTCCTATGCAATTTCAATAGATTTTTCCTCATTTTTCATGATGAATAGTGATTTTTAGGTTCTTCCAATTGTACTCAAAATACATGGTGAGAATCTAAAATTTTTACATAGAAGTAAAGCTCTTGCCTTAAGAAATCCAAATCTAGCAAATTTTGCTCAATTCTACAAAGAAATCTCCACTTAATGGATTGCCCTAACTCTCCAAATTGCTAACTCGAGAGGAATAAGATGAAAGCGAGGGTGAAAATCGTGATTTTAAGGTTTAATTTTAACTTTTAACTGTTCGTGAACCAGTTTTCATGAACTGGCACTTAAGCGTGTGTAAGTGTCGCTTAGGCGCCTGCCTCTCGGGTTACATCGTGCTTAAGCACGAGAATGTAGCGCTTAGGGCCTAGTGCATGATTTTTGAGATTTTTAAATTGAAGTAAAATGCACTATTAGCCTAAGTACACCACCGCCTAAATGGTCTCATAAAACTTAAATGACTATTTTCATTTCCTACAGCTCTCCTCTCTCTCATAATTCTCCCATTAAACTCAATTCAATTCGAGACAAAAATATTACTAATTTTAAAAAAAATAAACATATACATTCATTCAAAAACTAATACAAGTACATATAACTCTTAGTTCTCACTCCAAATAATCTCGGATGAGAAAATCTTCAAATTACAAACACTTAACTAACTTAAACAATTAGACACATAAAAGTTATAAACACTAAAAACAAACACTAACATGAAAACATAATGACTCCTAACAAATAAAATCAAACACAGAAGTTAATCCCACTCTTCATTTGATGGGACAAACTACGGTCTTTCATTAGTCTCTCATGGGGCAATATGAATATAAAGTTGCTAAAACGGATGATGGTGACGAGTTCTGATACTATCTTGTTCAATCCATTTTTGTTTAAGACACATCTCCTTATCCTCTACCTCTATATAACTAGTATGGCTAAATTGCATTTTAAATTGCCATCCAATATGCTCAAGAGGTGCATGAATCTCAATTACCTTGCTCTCCAGTAAAGCCATGATTGTTATAATTTTGTTGATCTTTTCTGATATTACTTCGATACTAATGTCTAAGAATCCGTTATACATCCCTTGTGCACTTTGACTAATGAATTTATTCTTCATGGTCTCTTTCTTCTTCTTCAAATCCATCTCCCATTAAGACATCTTCTCAAAATCTCTCTCTCTTTTAGACTTTTAAGGCTAAAAATGATCCAGGGGTAAATTCCTTCACAAAACCCTTCTATTTATAGGCCTAAAGCCTTCTAATATTTTCTAGGCACGTCTTGGAATTGCCTTGACATGTTTTTACAAACCAATTGGCGGTTAAACCTTCTAAAATTTTAATTTAGCACATATTTTTTAACTGCCGCGCTTAAGCGTCGAATATTGGAGCTTAAGCGCAAGTGCTCAATTTTGCATCAGCCAACTTAACGTCCAAATTCTCATTCTAACATGTATAGGTTACTAAAAAAAGTCATAAAATCAATACTAACACATAAAGGTCTCAAAAAAACTTCCCAAATTTTCTCAATCACCCACAAAGCGCGTGGTTTAACGTCGTCAGCCTGACATAATCAGTGCTTACTCTGGTTGACCCAACATTATTTGATCGTTAAATTTATACTGATTCCCAAAATAAGATTTCAGTCTATGACCATTCACTTTAAACACTTTATCAGTTTTAGGATCTTAATATCCACAACTCCATAAGGATAAACTTTCATCACAAAAATGGGACGTTGCACCGGGACTTAAGTTTGTCAGGAAATATTCTTAACCTTGAATTATATAGCAAAACTTGTTTCACTGGCTGATAATTTTTATTAAAAATCTATTGATCATGCCACATCATCATATTTTCTTTACAAATATTTGCACTTTCGTAAGATTCATTCCTTATCTCTTCATGCTCATTTAATTGTAATTTTATTTTCTCACCAACATCTTTTAAACTGTAATTGAACTCTTTAATCACACAATATGCTTTATGCTCATATTCACATGGTAAGTGACAAGTTTAACCAAATATTAGCTTATATGGTGACATTCCTATAGGAGTTCTATTTGCTGTCCTTTAAGCCCACAAAGCATAGTCACATTTGATTGACCAATCCATTTTTGTTCGATTCACAAATATTTCTACAATTCTTTTAATTTCTCGATTGGATAATTCAGCCAAACCACTTGTCTGAGGATGATAAGCAGTAGCAATTCTATCATTTATATGATATTTCTTTAATAACTTATTCATTATGACATTTCTAAAATGACTTCCCCCATCAGTTATAGTAAATCTCGGTATCCTAAATCCATAAAATATGTTCATTTTCAAAAACTTTGCTACACTTTGAGCATCACATCAAGGTAAAGAAACAGCTTCTATACATTTGGATACATAGTCCACTCCTAACAGTATATCTAAATCCCGAAAGATGGTATAAATGGTCCCCTAAAATCTAATCCCCAAACATCAAATATTTCAACTTCTAGCATATAATTGAGGGGCATCTCATTTCCTCAAGAAATATTGCCTACTCGTTGACATCTATCACAAGTTTTGATATAAGCATTAACATATCTAAAAATTGTAGGCCAATAGAATCCAGATTGTAAGATTTTGTATGTTGTTTTATCAACACCAAAATGTCCCCCAATGTCAGAATTATGACATTTTTGGATAATTTCATAAGTCTCTTCTAAAGGTACACATCTTCGAATAATTAGATCATTTCGATGTTTATATAAAAATGGGTCATCACAAAAATAAATCTTAGCTTCAAAATAAATTTCCTCTTTTGTTGGTACGTCATTCTATAGGGTATAATATCACTAGTAAGAAAGTTCATAATGTCAGAATACTACAAAACACACCACTCAGTAATTTTGAACTGTTTTTCATTTGAAAAATGTTCATTAATTTATTTTTCAAGACAGTGGTTTTTCTAACTTAAGCTTGGACAAATGATCAGCGATTTGATTTTCAATTTCCCTTTCGATCTACTATTTTAAAATTAAATTCTTGTAAAATAAGAATCCATCTTATAAGTCTTAGTTTAGCATCAATATTTTTCATCAGGTCCTTAATAACAGAATGATCTATATGCACTACCGAATGATTTCCAATTATATATGATCTAAATTTATCAAAGGCATATACTACTGCTAATAACTCTTTTTCAATTGTTGTAAAACTAATTTGGGTTTCATTTATAGTTTTACTAGCATAGTAAATTACATTAAAATTTTTATCATATCTTTTTCCTAAAACAACTCCAATAGCATGATCACCAACATAACACATCAGTTCAAAAGGTTTTCCCCATCTGGTGAAACTATAATTGTTGTAGTGACTAATTTTTCTTTCAATAACTCAAAAGGTTTTAGGCACTCTTCATCAAATTTGAAAATTGCATCTTTCTCTAGTAAATGTCAAAAAGGCTTAGCAATTTTTTAAAAGTCTTTAATATATAGCCTGTAAAATCCAACATGTCTTAAAAAACTCCTAATTTCCCTTACATTTATTGGATAAGATAAATTAGTCATCACTTGAATTTTAGCAGGATTGACTTCCATACTATTTTCTGATATTTTATGTCCTAATACAATTCCTCCTGCTACCATAAATTGACATTTTTCTCAATTTAGGAATAAATTTGTTTCTTCACATCGCTTAAGAACCTTTGATAAATGTTCTAAAGATGAGTCAAATGAAGTTCCAAACACTGAAAAATCGTCCATAAATACTTTTTGTCCTTTTTCAATTAAATCACAAAAAATTTCCATCATACATCTTTAAAATGTAGCAGGGGTATTACATAAATCAAAGGACATTCTTTTAAAAGAAAATGTACCATACAGACTGGTAAAAGTTGTTTTCTCTTGATCCTCAGGAGTTATTTATATTTTGTGATAACCAGTATTTCCATCTTGAAAATAAAAGTATTTATGCTCAGCTAGTCTATCCAGCATTTCATCTAGAAAGGGTAGTGGAAAATGAACTTTCCTAGTGACAAGATTTAATTGTCTATAATCAATGCATATTCACCACCTTACAACTTGTCTAGTAGGTATTAACTCATTATTTTCATTCACAGTCATAATTACTCCTCCATTCTTAGGAACGCAATAAATTGGACTAACCCATGCACTATTTAAAATAGGGTAGATAATTTCAGCATCTTTAAAACTTCTTTCATAATATGATTCAATCTCCTTTAAGAATTAGCCTTAGGTTTGCAGTTCTCTTCCATATGAATTCTATGCATACAAATTGAAGGATTGATTCCTTTAATATTAAGTATTTTCCATCCTAAGGCTTTCTTAATATTCTGTAAAATTTTCATCAATCTTTTTTCTTCTTCCATCGTTAACTTTGAGGAAATTATAGCTGGCAAAGTAGAGGATTCTCCTAAGAAGGCATATTTTAAATGATCAAGAAGTAACTTCAACTTAAGTTCAGGAGGTTTTTTAATTGATGGAAAAAATGTTTTATCATTTTCTATCGTGTCCAAAATTTCAAAAATTTCTCGAACATAGTTTGAATCTTCCTTAAAATGATTTTCACATTGATCTAATTCCTCTTCTTGTTTGTGTTCCAATTTTTTTACTTCAAATTTTTCTTCATAATTAGTTTTGAAATGGTATTCACTCGGATATCTTATAACATCCATTCTATAACATTAATCATCTTTACCTTTTGCAGGATGCTTCATTAATTTTGAAATGTTAAAAGTAATAGTTTGATCATTGACGTGCATTGTTATTTCCTCTTTTTACACATCTATCATTGTTCTTCTTATGTTTATGAAAGGTCTCCCTAAAATGATAGGTATCTCTTTATATTATGCTATATTTAGCACAATGAAATCAATAGGAAAAATAAATTGATCCACTTTCACTAGGACATCTTCTATAACTCTTTTATTATCAAACGATCTGTTAGCTGCAGAGTTACAATAATAGGAGTTATTTCTTCTAATCTCAATGTTTTAAATATTGATAAAGGCATAAGGTTAATGCTTGCACCTAAATCACATAAAGCTTTCCCATAAAATTTGTCTCCCATCGCACATGAAATTGTAAAGTTACCAGGATCTTTAAGCTTTTCAAGAAGCTTTTTTCTACATAATAGCACTGCAATCCTCACTATGTGTAACAATCTCATTTTCTTCAAACTTCCTTTTCCGGTTGAGAATATTCTTCATAAACTTTACGTAGCTAGGAATTTGTTCTAAGGCTTTAGCAAATGGAAATTTGATTGTAAGCTTCTTGAAAATTTCTAGAAATTTGAAAGTTACTTATCCAACTTCTGTTGACAAAGTCTCTGAGGAAATGGAGGTGGTGGTTTTTCTAATTTAACTTAAAGTGGAGAAATATGTCTTTCAGAATCCTTTGGAGCATCCACTTTTGATTCTTCAAGTTCTTCTCTCACTACTACAGTTTCCCTTTTAATCCTACTTTCCAACTCTCTTCCGCTTCTAAGTTGAAGAGCTTTTACTTGCTCTTTATTCTAGTCTTTCAGATAGTATTACTAGGAAGTATTCATTGGGATATATTACTTAATGAATTTGCAATTTGTCCAAATTGATTCTCAATATTTCTAATTGTAGCTCCCTGACTTTGTAACTGATTTCCCATTTGTAACACCACTTCTTCTATAGACAACTTCTCCTTAAATTGTGGATTACTATTGAAACATGGAGGATAAGTAGATCTATAGTTATTATTACCTTGGTTGTTCCAGTTTCTCAATGGGTTAACTTGATTGTTCCCTCATTACTAATTATTATCACCCGTAGTATTATTCCAATTAAAGTTGGGATGGTTCTTCCAACCTGGGTTATAATAAATTGAAATATGGGTTATTCTGCTTGTTATTTATGACATTCAAAGTTTCTAATGATGCTTGAAAATCTTCCATTTGGCCTAACTTCCTTGAAATTGTAGCAACTTGATTTGCTAACATAATAAATGCATCAGATTTATGAATATTCGTTACTTTCTTTGGAATTACCCTCTCAAAAGGCTATTGAAAATTATTGGTAGCCATTTCTTCAATTAAAGCACAATCTTCAAGAAATAATTTTGACATCAATGAACCACCAGCAGCGGCATCAATAATAGATCCAAAAGATCCAGCTAATTATAAAAAGTTTGAATTATTAACCAGTTTGGTATTGCATGGTGGGACACTTTCTCAAGAGTTCTTTAAATTTTTCTCATGATTCATATATAGATTCCCCTTCAAACTAATTAAAAGATGCTATATCATTTCTAAGCTTCACAATTTTTAATGGTGGAAAATATTTAGCAAGGAATTTTTGTGCTAAATCACCCCATGTTCTGATCGATCCAGGTTCTAATGAATTCAACCACATGTTAGCTTTATTCCTCATTAAGAAAGGAAATAACCTAAGTCTTATGGCATCATCTGATACACCATCCTATTTAAATGTAGGAACAATTCTAAAAAATTGGCAAGATGTAAATTTGGATCTTCATTTGGTGATCCCTCAAACTTATTATTTGATACCATTTAGACAATAGCAGGTTTAAGCTCAAATGAATTAGCTACTATAGTAGGTTTTTGAATACTATAATGAATTTCATCTACTGTAGGGTTGACATAAATTCGTAAAGGTCTAAATTCTTGATGATTTTGAGCATTTTGACTGTTTTAGTTTGCCATTTCAAAAAAAAATTTAGATTTTTCAAGATTTTTAATTTTTTTTAGTTTTTCTGATTTTCTTAATAGCTATTTCAAATTCAAAATCATAGGGTACTTGTCCTTCAAAGCTTTAAATATGCATACACTAACATAGAATAAAATAAAAAACACAAAATAAAATACTATAACTTATTAAAGTTTAAACAAAACTTTCTAAAAATAGAAATTTGCTTTTAAATCGATCTTCCTTTTTAATTTCCCTGGCAACGACACCAAAAATTTGATCCCGACTATTTATATGCAACAGTATAGCAATGACCTTAATTATAATTTTCACTTATATTTCTTTTGCAATAGAACCAAAAATTTCATCTTGAAGAAAATAAGAGTTTAACTCTTTAATTTATATATTGGGATACTATGTAAGTATATGTATTGTTCTCAAGTAATATAAGACTTTTTGTTTAAGACCTGAATATCGAACCCAGAAGACAAGGATTTTAGTGCTAAAGATGTCATTTAACTTAAAAAATTAATTTGATTATTAAATGAGCTCCAAATGTTTTCAAATTTTTTGGAGAGTTCTCTGAACTTTGAAGCTTAGTAGAGATTAGAAATGAAGTCATTTATATGTTTGTGTTACCCAAAATTAATTTTCTTTGTGTTTTAGGGTTGGGGAAATTAGGTGCTTTCTTAATGACTTAACCCATGAAATATTTTCCAAAGGGTTCTCTGGTCATAGCTAACCTTCTAAAACTTTCTTGGAATTTTCTAAGCAACATGCTAATTATTATGATTAATTTATGCAAATAATAGACCAAAATTTTAAAAATATGGATCTCTGTCTAATGATCTCCTCTGACTTTAGAAAAATCAGGGAATGTTCCCTAAGACAGAGTCATCAACATCCTAAATTTTCAAGTCATGGTGAAATGTCTACATGCATGGAGAATCAAAAGAATCAAAACAATATTTAATTAATTAAAAATAAAATTGCATCAAATGGAACTCAAATTATTTTCACATTGTTCTCCTCTGTTCACTGAGCAAGAGAGTCTTTTTATTTTATTTTTGTGCTTTTTCTACACCAAGATATAAATTTTTGAAGTTAGGGTTATTCATTTAAATAAGAAAATTACCTATTTATCTATTTAAACACGCGGCCCTAACTAAATCCTAGGAGGCTATGAAAACACGCGTGGCGCACTCTGGTTGGACGCCGCCATCCACGTAGCCTCTCACTCGGGCCACACTTTATGAACCCAAGTGCTGTCCGGCTTCATCTTATCTGTTGATGAAATAAACGCGAGATCGAATGGCTCCCCTTCATCGTCCCCAAATAGGCTAACTCGAGAACCGTCCACACTAAAACGTTAATATCTCCCTATAAACTTAATCACATCCATGGGGTTTGATCCTATAAACTCTTCTAAGTGAGACGAACACATCCATATGATAATCATGCAATTAAATTAAGCAAAATCAAATGGAGAATCAAAATAGGCTTGGGAGAAGGAGAAGTTTAATTCCTTTGCTCTAAGAAGGGAAGCTTCAATCAGAGGAGCTTGACATATTCGTCGAGGTCCAAGGAGGCTAATTATTAAGCCTCTTGATATGTTGAAAGGTCTAGGTATGAATTTAACCAAGCTCAATTTCAGGGATTTGTTGAGGCTTCTCCTTATTTCATTATGAAGAAGGTGTGGGTGAGTTTAATTTTAGTTTGATGGATTGTGGAGGTTTATTGAGCTCTGTCCTTGTTTATGGCAGAAGTTTGAGCTCAAAATTGTGGGAATCTGTGGGGGAAAGTGGTTAGCTTGAGCTGAGGAGGTCTCAAAGAGTTTCTGGGAGCAATTTAGAGGGATCTATAAGAAATTTCTAGCACACTCTCCATGGTCGTGGAGGTGAGCTTTTTATAAAAATGGCTTAAGGCTTCTTGTCATGGCCAATGAGGGGGTGAAGAGTGATGCTTAAGTGGAGGGCAGAGAGGCTCTAACATTTAATTTGGATGAGGTGGCCTCTGGGTTTAAAATGGGTTTGATTCCATGAAGGTGGCTCATGGTTTTAGTTTTTTTCGGCCACTAGGCTACTCGGCCAGGCCAGTGGAAGTGACCAGAAGGCTCAGAGACCTCAGAGGAATCTTTCACATTAATTAAGTTGGTTTGGGGTTTGTTTTGGAAAAAAAGATCTTAAGCTTAATAAAATATGGAATGAAATCCTTTAATTTAGGGGACCTTTGGTCCATGGATTAGATTAGGTAGTTTTATGGAGTTTAGACTGGTCACTACGGTCCAACTAATGGCTGTAGAGTTATTTATTTGGTGGCTTTGGGGTGGTTAGGCTAACTTTAGTGCATTGGTCCAATGTGGGTTCAAATGACCAAAACTTGGGTTTGGACTAGGCTAAACATGGCCTTGAGCCCAATTGATTGTCAAAATTGTGTATATGATTGTAATGAAGACTTTTGGTGAAGGATTGAAATGATTTTGAGTTCAATTGGAGAGTTAATTTCGAGGATTTTTTAAACTTGGTCAATTTAGGCTAGACTTGGATCTAGATTGGGTTATGCTTGGTATTTGGCTCAATTTAATGGTCCAAATGACCAAGGGAGATGTTATAAAGATTTTTCATGAAGGAAGGGAATGAAGTTTTTTTGCTAAGATAATAAATTTTGTGGAATTTTGAGACATGGCCAATTTGGGGCAAATTTGGGGATTTTTGGATTTGGGTTGAAATTAAATGAAATTGAGTCTTCACTTAGGCCAATCTAAAATTAAGTTTGATCTTTAGGAATTTTATGAAGAGTTTAGGGTCCAAATTGAGACCTATGGAGTATGCCATGGGGTTCGATTTGGTGGAACCAAGTCACAGGGCCAAAATTGGGGTTTTTTATTTAGATCAAAATTGGGCTCAAATCATGTGCTAATTGAGGTTGGATTTGGTTTATATTGGACATATTGAAGGTTAATTTGAGTTTAGGATTGAAATTTGGGGAAATTGGTACTAATTTAATGGACATTTGAGGTGGATTTGCTCAATTTTAGGGGTTTTGGTCAAAATTATCAAAATGGCCAAATTGGCTCATGTGGTAGTTGAGAAAAGTGAAATTGGGAATATTTGGAGTATTTTGGGAATTTTTTGGAATTTTTTGAATTTCGGGCTAAGGAGGGGTATTTTGGCAATTTGGAAATTTTTGGTGATTATGGGTAATTTGGGTGTTTTCAAAAGGTTTGAAATGAGTAAAGAAGAGTTTAGAATTTCTAATGGTGAGGGTTCCTTTTTCTAGTTTTCTAAGAATAGTCAACAGGAAGTTCTATGGCTAGACTTTAGGCTACTAAAGAGGAACACTATACCTCGACAAAAAATGAGGTCAACACTTGTCTCACAATCCTTCCCTTGCAAACTCCTAAAAGTTCTCTCTAAGACTTTCTCACTTTTCAAGCACTCTCAATTCTCTCTTAAAAGTCTAATGAAGAAGAAATCTCTCACATTCCCTCTTCTCTTACAATCCTTGAAGAAAATCTCCAAGCCCTTAACTTTCTCTATCTCTCTCTCTAACTAACGCAACACACCTCTACTTGCCTCCTTCCACTCTTTCAAGCCCTAGACTTCTCTCAAAAAGAAATTCAAAACTCCCTCCAAAATTCTATTCAAAATTCAACTCTTTTGAATTCAAATGGCATGTCCATTGATCTAAGAGACATATCCCCTCATAAAAGAACCTTTCAAAGTGTCTAGACGAATTAAATTAATCCAAAGGGTGTTTAGAATAAGTGTCCCAATGAAATTTTGTGCAAAATTTGTCTCAAACCACCTTAATCCACAAAAATTTGTCCCTCGACACATCTGACTCCAAATTTGGTGCATCATGCGTCAACTCTTTGTCAAATGGCGCATCTGACACAAATTTAGTGCATTATAGACCAGTTTTCTAAAGACCATGGAGTTCTAGGCTTCGACACATCTAGCTCTGATCTGGCGCATTTGACATCAATCTGGCGCCGATCTATCACATCTGGCATCGATCTGGCACACCTGGCGCCATTCTGGCGCATCATGCGCCAAAATTTGAAACTTCACTATTTTGGCTTCAAATTTTGTCCTTTTTGCTACTTTTTCTCCAAATACCTAAATTTGTAACACTTGCAACAAAAACATAAAAATACCATTCGTTAAAGTACAATATCACAAAAAATAAGCAAAAAATATACATTTAAAATACCATATTATTTTGGCGTATAAAAATCTCTCAAACTTAAATGTTACTTGTCCTCAAGTGACACTTTTATTACATAAAAGCATATAACATAAGATAGAGACTAACTTATAACTTCTATACTTTAGTTCAATAAATAAAATAGTAAAATTAAAAAAAAACCTTTAAAAACTTAGATTCTAATTCTAAGTCTAAGAGTACTTAGTAGTCAATTTTAAGATTTATGAATCTCTTTTTATTTCAAAAAGAATTGCAATTTGTCATATCAATAATATTTAGAATAATCATATGAAAAAAACTTCAGGAAAACGACTATTAATGTTACTAGTTTAGTAAATGTAATAAAGCTTCTCCCTTAAGTTGATCCAAGTAAAGAAAATTTTTTATTAGGCATTTCCTCAAGCTTCTCCTCACTTATTTTTCTTTTCTTTTCTTTTTCTTTCTCTCTTTTTTTTCTTTTATGATCTTCTCACTCCGTTCTTTTCTTTTTCTTTTTCAAGTGAGGATTACTATATCTGGATAGCCTTTAATAGTTTTGAACTTCACTATCCTCTTCTCAAAGTTAAAAATCTATACATTTCTTCACTTTATAAATTCATATTAGTTTATGATTTTCATAAAGTCCCATTATTTTTTTCTTACATGAAACTGTAAAATTCTTAATAATTCGAAAATACAATTTCCTTTACTTTAAATGGAAAAACATAGTCTTATCTTCATTATTATAAACTTTTGGCTAAATTTACCATAACATTCATAAACTTAAGTATAATCATTTAAAGTTTAATCTTAGTATCCCATGTCATCTTAAATTAATATTAAAAAAATTGTTACTTAAGGACAAATGAAATTTATTTTCCTTCTTTTTCTAAAAGAATTTTTTCTTCCCCCCAAACTTAAGTTCTTATTCATTTAAAGTTTAATCTCAGTTGGTGAAAGAAAATAGTAAATGCATGAAAATAAAAACTAACCTGTAAAGTATTTATGACTATGAATCTGAACTCTAGTATACCGTAGGTGCTAACTTTAAAACTACACACAGACTTGAAAGCATAAAATGAGACATAATATATTCTAAAGAATTTGATGAGATTTAAAAACAGAAACAAAAGATGAAAATATTGAAAAAATGTAGAGAAAGTAAAAATCTACTGTTACCATTACAATTTTAAGTTCATAGCATGAAAATAAAAGTTTTTACTACAATAGTTTCAAAAGCCAACCAAATAAAATCCATACAACATACAAACAAACAAACAACAAAACAAATAAACTAACTCTAGAAAATAACAATCTTCATCACCTTCCTCATCATCATCAACTCCTTCTTCTTCTTCTTCTTCTTCTTTTTATTCTTCATGAATAGGAGTATATGGAGTAAAGCTGGGGTAATTACAAAATTCCACATTGTATTCACCCCTGAGATACCTCACCATGGCATCCTCAAAAGCAATATCATGCTAAACTTTCCTCTGCTGATACTAATCATTATTAGAGTTTCTTGCTCCAATCTCTCCAATCTGATTTTGAATATTCACTATATCCAATTGTTGAATCATAAGTTGGTCCATAATATTGTCTAATGAAGTATGGTGAGAAGTAGATGCCCCTGCAGGTGATGTAGACGGTCTATCACGTCTTTTGCCCTAGATTCAACAAATGATTCAACTCTCAAAATCATATGCTTCCCAATAGAATTTTATTATTTCTTTTGGACTCTACTCTTGACTACTCTCAAAGGCTAAAAATCAGTGGAGGGTAACCCAAACCACTCGTTGTAGAGCTCTTAGCTATTCTCCGTGCATGATGAATGACAACGACTTTTTATATGCTTAAAAATACAAGAATTTGATACTGTTGCTAGAAGATTTAAATCCCCGACAATGGAGTCAAAAACTTGACAACAGTTATAGATTTCATAAAAATGTGTATAAAATATTTAATAATTACAAAGTCACACTTATCAACGCAAGTATATGTATCACTCAAGCAATATAGGGCTCTAATGGAGTCGTAGATATCAATCCCATAGGGAGTAATACTAGAGGCTACAAACTAGGATTTAGAAAATCAATACTTAATCACAAAATACAATTCAAAAAGCTTATTTGTCACTAATAGTCAATTGAAATAAATATGTAATTTTAACAAACTCTTAATTAACTAATTCTACTAGTAAAGTTTCTAATGTGAAGTTCAATGTGTAAGAAAGCATCCTTCTCCTTGTCAATGTATTAAATTAAATGGATAAAGTGAATTAGTTCAAATTGTATTGTGTCAAATAGGAGCATACCTATTCTTTACCCTTTGGTCCAGGCATAAAGAACATTGACTAACCCTATGCTTGGTTACTGAATTCGCCGCTAGACTGGGAGGATACCGATTCTCACTTCGGAGCTCTCACGTTCCCCTCGCCTAAGGGCTAACATTTACACTTCAGCACCAAAACAATAAGACCTGATTGAGGATTTTAGTCTGTCATTCTAAAATCTCCAATTCTACACCCGACAATTTTATTTTCCTATTTATTTGCACCAAACTTTCAAGGACTTTGACCTCCCTAAATCTTGGATGTAATCTTCACTTTAGTTGTAAAACTCAACATATTTTAACAAATCAATTGGCTAGATTTAAAATAAATTCAGATCGAAGTGAAAAGATCATCACAACTTCTTTAACATTCTCATGGCTAAACAAATTCAAACCACCATTTCACAAAATCTCAAGACAAGGAGAAAGACAGAGAAAACTACTTAGTACTTATGGAGTAGATACGAGAAAATGTTGAACTTATATATAAAAGCAAATTCATACAAACTTAAATAAGTAAATACAACTTATCTTTAATTCCTTCACAAGCAAACACCTTAAAGTTCCTTTAAATCTCTTCCTTTCTTTACAACACACAAAATTCTTCTTTGAAGCGGCGATGAAAAAATCTCTCACTTTCCCTCCACTCTTACAATCTCTCGAAGAATTCCTCACAATACTAACCCTAAATTAAACTCTCTACACTCTACAAAAAAAAAACTCAGCAAACACCACCACGAGGCTCCTCTTTTTTTGGCCCAAATGTTTCTCTTAAAGTTATAAAAGAATTTTCCAAGAGCTGCCTAAGCGTCCCTTCAAAAAGTGTCCACATTCAATGCACCTATTAAGAGAAGCACCGTTCTCGCTGTCAACGACCTCGATGGCACCGTTGGCGGGCTTCTAGAATATTTGATCCGGACTCTTGAGAAAAACCTGCCATCGGTGTCCTAATTCAAATCTTCATATTTTGGTTCTTTTTACTCCAAATTCACTCATTTTTGCATCTTTTTGCTCCAATGACCATAATTCAACATACCTGCAACAAAACCTTAAAAATACCATTCTTTAAAGTGCAATATAATCAATATTAGTATAAAATAGGTATAAAAATCTCAACATATTTTTCTTTGGTCAACATTCTCACGGCATAACCAATTTAAATCATCATTTCACAAAATCTCGAGACAAGGAGAAAGACAGAGAAAACTACTCAGAACTCTTTGAGAAGATACGACAAAACATGGAATTTATATATAAAAGCAAAGTCATCAAACTTTAATAAATAAATACAACTTATCTATAATTCCTCCCCAAGCAAACTCCTCAAAGTTCCTCTGAATCTTTTCCTTTCCTTACAACACACAAAATTTTCCTTCGAAGCGACAAGGAGGAAGAAATCTCTCACTTTCCTTCCACTCTTACAATCTCTCAAAGAATTCCACACAATACTAACCACTCTCTACACTCTAATGGGCACCACAAACAACAAAGACTCAGCGGACACCCCTATACACCTGTGGACACCCCCTCTCTCTCTATTTTTCGGCCTCTCAAACTTTCTATTAAAGTTGTAGAAGAGTTTTCAAGAGTTTCCCAAGCGTCCCTTCAAAAAATCTTCCACATTCAATGCATCTGTTGAGAGAACCAACGTGCTCACCGTCCGTGGCCTCGATGGCACCGTCGACTTCCTTCTAGAATACTTAATTCTAAACTCTCGGCACCTCCATCGGTGGCATCGAGCCCGCCTTCGGAGCCCAAGATCAAATCTTTATATTTTGGTCCTTTTTGCTCCAAATTTGCTCATTTTTGCATCTTTTTGCTCCAATGACCATAATTCAGCATACCTTTAACAAAACATCAAAAATATCTTTCTTTGAAGTTCAATATCATCAAAATCAGCATAAAATAGGTATGAAAATCTCAACATAATTTTCTTTGGTCAAAATCCCTCAAACTTAACTATTACTTGTCCTCAAGTAATTTTAGTACTACATAAAAGTTATGATCTATTGTGGTAAAGGTTTAATTCAGAAATGCTATAAGTTTGATTTAAGTAAATACCATAGTGAGATTTTTAGAAAAATTTCAAGTAATTTAATTAACTCTATAGGTGCAAGACTATCTAGTAATCAAGTTTAAGAGTTATAGTTTTCTATTCATTTCAATAATGACTATATGTTATCAAGTCACTTAAAATATTCAAATGATAGGAACTTCATGAGAACATTACTTGTAAAAGATGTTATTCCATAAATATAAGTTCAAGGATGTATTTAGGTTTTCCCTTTAGGTAGCTTAAAGTGAAGCCAATTTTTGATTAGGTATCTCCTCAAGTTTCTCCTCACTAATATATATATATATTCATTTGGATTGCTTTTAATCCAATATATTTTTCTTTTCTTTTCGGGGATTATTGTCAACCATTTCTTTTTGTTTTTCAAGTGAAGATTACTATATCTGTATAGTCTTTAATAATTTTGAACTTCACTTTTCTTTCCCTAAATTTGAAACTCAAAGCATTCCTTTACCTTATAAGTATTTCTTAGTTTTTACATCATTGAGCCCCAATCTATTCTTCTCAGATGAATTTCTAAGATTCTTAATATTTCAAAATATAGTTTTCTTTATTTTAAATAGTTAACTATAGTATTATTCTCATATACTAAATATATAATCTACAAAATTAATTTTCCTTACCAAAATATTCCTTTAAAACTACCATAATATTTAAATCTCTACAAAATATAGTTATCTAAATTAAATTCACAAAAAAAATCATATTAATAATTTTTGAAAATATTTAAATTGAGAACATATAATAATTAATCATTTTCTTCTCTCCCCAAACTTAAATTTTTCAATATGGAATGATACAGGTGGAATTACAAATTCTAAATATAAATCATACCTCAGTACTTTAGGCATTTTCATCTTTCTGAATTGGTCTGTAATATTATGAGCTTTCTATACATATAAATCATTAGAGAATTTGTTGGGTAATGAAATTTTGAAATAAGTACAAAACTAAACATTATACAAACACTATATTTCAGTAACACATCACAATACCAAATAAAAACAATTATAAATACATCACAATGCAAAAAAAATCACATCACATTACAATTTTACAAAATACTAATCAAAGTCTATTATAACTACACATGCAAATTTCAAACTTCAACATCAATCTAATCAAAATTATTAAAAAAAATTCCAAAATACACTTCAAATACACAAATAATGGCTTCCAAGAGTGACTCTAAGAGTTCAAAACTAAGTTCCATGAATTTCTTCCAAATATTTTCACCACATTCTCAATTTTTTCGGATCTCCTCAATGTGGAAGAAATTCAAGGTGAAAATTAAATATTTTTAGTTTGGAGTGAAGCTCTTACCAAGAGATGATAAAATTCGGTGTCTAAACGCGATGAAATCACCCCAAATCCAAGATCTTCATTCCCAATATCAAAATTTTCATTTTTTAAGAGGAAGGGGATGATGAAAAGTGGCGGCTGGCCTGTCAAAATTGCGGTTAAAAGTGTTTTTTCGAAATCTCACCATCGACGGAGTCGTCAGCACCGCCGACCAGCTCTATTGAATTAAATAGCCTAAGTCTTGAGAAAAATCCACCGTCAGCGACGTTGATGGCGTCGTCGACGAGATTTTTAAAATTAGTTCAATTTCCAGATTTTTGTGATTTTGATCAATTTTAAGCCTCGTCGACATTTGTTCAATCATCCTAGCCATAAATTTTAAGTGATTAAATGATGTACTAACATAAATAAACATTCACAACATAAAATGTCACAATTATACATAAAATCCAAGGGTTACAATACACGATACATGACACACACAAGTTTGGTATTTTCTCAACCTTAATACATCAATTTAGAGTTGCAATCCAAGCCACAACACTCTAAACCCTGAAAATAAACATTCTATGCTCAATTTCAACTATACTGAGATCTAAAACCAAAATTTGAAAGTAAAGCAAAAACATAAATTCAAATCAAATCACACACATAGACATATATGTAGTAAAGTAAATCTGCTACTCCTCTGATTGAGTGCTTGTTTCTCCTCTAATATCGCCTATCGATTGAACATGAACGATGAGGTTATAGAAGGGTCGATATGATAATTCTTCAGTAGAGTCCTCTTCTATCAATCTCATCTTTCTCATCAATCGTATCAAACTTCCTTTGATATGTCCAGAGTGATAAAAATGCTCTTTCATCCTCCACTCTAGATGATAAAAAATCAAAGATATTGTTAATTGCATTCATAACATTTTGTACCTCTTTCTCCAGATTATTGATTCTGCGCAGGATCACTAGTGTCTTGTCCGGAACTAAAGGTTGAATAGGAAGTGAATTCGGAGACAATTGATTTGTAATAATAGTCATATCATTCTCATCTTCATTGGTTCGAAACTTCTGGGCTGGGTCCAAAGGCTTCCAAGGTAGAAGTACCTTTTCCTAATTCTGATAAGATACTTGGAACTGACTGTAGAGTAAGAAGATTGTTAAAGGATGTCCAAGCCCATAATTTGATCCTTGAACGATCAGGCCAAAAACAGACTTCGTAATTATCAATCCAATATCAATCGGTAGTCCCATTTGAATACAGTAATTCATAATAGCATTTTCTTTAGTAACTTTACTGATCCTCATTGTCGGTAATAGTTTTGTAGAAATGAAGAAGTGTCAATGTTTAGAAACTAGGTTTAGAAGTGTAGCAGAGAAACTAACATACCAGTTTTCTCTAATTTCCTAGTCTTCAGTCTCGTCCGTAAAAAATTGGTAGATCTCATTCATTAGATTTCTTATCGGGATGAAGTTAGAATAATGGCAGACAAGAACATTCTCGATCATATATAACTCATTAATCCTTGCAAGAGTAAAAGTTATCCATCTGCCTCGCACATAGATAAATCCATGGTTGATTCCATGCAAATTAACATAAAAATCCTTCACCACAGGAACGACTACGGTGGCAGTAGTGTAGCACAACACTTCCCATGATCGCCACACGATTATTTCTTCAATTACTATTGAAGGATTGTTCAATCCTCGATTCACGAATCCTATTTCTTTGATTAATCTCTTGTTTGTGAGCACTTTGTTGAGGATTCGTTGCGCCTCAGAACTAACAAACTTCCTCCAGTTGAACACTCAAAATCTAGGGTTTTTCAGTGGAATTGGAAGCCATACGGATAAATTTGGAGTTCCAATTTTCTCTATGGATCCAATTTTTAGGATGATTCAAGGGTAAATACAAGTAGTTGAGTTCAATACTACCACAAACTATCGATAATTTCAAACAAAAACACTATAATCGCAACAAAAATAAAGATAATTATGGGTTGCCTCCCATAAAGTGCTTGGTTTAATGTCGTCAACCCGACTTATTTAGATATTATTCAGGCTGACTGACCATTAAAACCTCTTTAAAATTTGGTCTTTTACCCTAAAAATACAGCTTTAATCTGTGTCCATTTACTATAAATCTATTTTCAGTCTTTTGATCTTCAATTTCAACAGCTCCATAAGTATAAACTCGAGTCACAGTAAAGGGTTCTAACAAACGAGACTTCAATTTCTCATGGAATAACTTCATCCTTGTATTGTAAAGTAAAACTTCTTATCTTGATTCAAAGTTCTTCTGGTTAATCTTCCGATCGTGCCACAACTTTAGTTTCTCCTTATAAATTCTATCGTTATCATAAGTTTCATTTCTTATTTCTTTCAATTCATTCATTTGTAACAATCTCTTCTCACCAGCATCTTTCACATTATAATAGAATTCTTTAATCGCCCAATATTCTTTATGCTCCAATTCTACTGGTAAGTGATAAGCCTTTCAAAAAATCAGCCTGTAAGAAGTCATTCCAATAGATGTTTTATAAGCAGTCCTCTAAGCACATAAGGCAGTATCCAGTCCAATAGACCAATCTACTCTACTAGGGTTTACAGTCTTTTCTAGTATTTGTTTAATCTCTCTATTAGAAACTTTAGCTAACCCACTAGTCTGAGGGCGATAGGAAGTAGAGATTTTATGAATATTTTAAAACTTTTTTGTCAATCTCCGAATGTATTTATTCATGAAATGGATTCCTCCATTAGTGATAATCACTCTCAGCATTCCGTATCTAGTGAAAATATTTTTCAGTAAAAATCTTGAAACACTTTTAAAATATTTTTAGCATCACAACAAGGTAAAGCTTGTGCTTCAATCCACTTTGAAACGTAGTCTACTACAACTAATGTGTATAAGTTCCTAGGTGAAGGAATAATAGGTCCAATGAAATCCAATCCCCAAACATCAAAGATCTCAACTTCTAACATGAAATTGAGAAGCATTTCATTTCTTCTAGATATATTGCCTACTCGTTGGCATCGACCACAAGTTTTTATGTATCTGTAAACATCTCTAAAGAGAGTAGGCCAATAGATTCTATCTTTTAAAATTTTATAAGTAGTTTTATCAGTTCCAAAATGTCCTCCAAATTTAGAATCATGACATTTCTGAATAATTAATTCAATTTCTTCATAAGGTACACATCTTCTCATAATAAGATCCTTACATTATTTATATAAATAAGGCTCATCCCAAAAATATGTTTTCACTTTATAAATGAATTTTATTTGCTGATGCAATGTCAGCATAGGTGGCATGTGTACCTTATGAAGAAACTGAGCTGATCATTCAGAAATGTCATGATTCTGAATTTGGAGGAAATTTTGGGATTGATTAAACTGCTTATATAATTTTACAAGCTGGATTTTATTGGTCTACTACTTTTAGAGATGTTTATAGATACATAAAAACTTGTGATTGTGTCAACGTTTAGGCAATATATATAGAAGAAATGAAATGCCTCTGAATTTCATGTTAGAAGTTGAGATATTTGACGTTTAAGGATTAGATTTTATGGGACCATTTATTCCTTCATTTGGGAACTTATATATATTAATTGCAGTAGAAAACATTTCTCAGTGGATTGAAGCACAAGCTTTTCCTCGTTGTGACGGTAAAAGAGTTTCTAGATTTTTAATGAAAAATATTTTCACTAGATACAGAATGCCTAAAATGATTATCACTGACGGAAGATCTCATTTTAGGAATAAATATATTCAAAGATTAGAAGAAAAATTTTATATTATTCATAGAATCTCTAATGCCTATCATCCTCAAACCAGTGGGTTAGTTGAAGTTTTTAATAGAGAAATTAAATAAATACTTGAAAAGACTGTAAACCCTAGTAGAATAGATTGGTGCACTAGATTGGATACTACATTATGGGCTTACAAAACTGCTTATAAAACTCTTATTGGAATGACTCCTTACATACTGATTTTTGGAAAGAATTGTCACTTACCAGTAGAATTGGAGCATAAAGCATATTGGGCGATTAAAGAATTCAATTATAATTTGAAAGATGCTGATAAGAAGAGATTGTTACAAATAAATGAATTGGAAGAATTAAGAAATGAGTCTTATGATAATGACAAAATTTATAATGAAAAATTAAAGTTATGGCATGATCAAAAGATTAACCAAAAGAACTTTAAACCATGACATAAAGTTTTGCTTTACAACACTAGGCTAAAGTTATTTCCTAGAAAATTGAAGTCTAGTTGGTTAGGACCGTTTACTGTGACTCAAGTTTATACTTATAAAGCTGTTGAAATTGAAAATCAGAAGACGGGAAATAGATTTAAAGTAAATGGACACAGATTAAAACCATATTATGAGGGTAAAAGACCAAATTTTAAAGAGGTTTTAATGATCAGTCAACCTGAATAGGATAGGCTGACGACGTTAAACCAAACACTTTATGGGAGACAACCCATATTTATCTTCACTTTTTTCATGATTTTAGTAGTTTTTATTTGAAATTATTATTCGTTTGGGGTAATATTAAGCTCTACTACTCTTATTTACCCTTGAAACATCTTAAAAATTGGATCCATGAAGAAAAATTGAAACGCATTTAAACCAGAGCGAAACTGTGAAAATTTTGCCTTGGGCGTCGATGACGCCCTCAACGCTGCCAGCGGTGGGTTTTTCCCGAGAGTCCAGATAAAATTGATACAAAGGCATGCCGACGACTCCATCGACCCCGCCGACGACGAGACTGACGTAATGGCAGTTACTTGGGTTCAAATGGCGGTTTTTGGCAATTTTTGGGCGGGAATTATTTTTTTAAACTCAAAAATTTGATTTCTAGTTCATATTTTCCCTCCAAAAATGAAGTGAAACTCTACAAATTTCATTCCTATGGCATCTAATTCCCCTGATAATCCCAGAATGCGAGTTTTCAATCGGCGAAAGTTTATTAGTGCGGAAGCTCAGCGAATCTTTAACAAGTTGCTGACAGAAAAAAGGTTAATCAAAGAACGAGGATTCATAAATCATAGATTGAATAATCCCACAATGAATATTGATGAAACAATAGTGCAGCAAATAAGGGAAGGGTTGTGCTACACTACCGCCATCGTGGTGGTTCCTGTGGTGAAAGAATTTTATGCAAATTTGCATGGAATCAACAAGGAGTTGTTTATGTGCGAGGGAGATGGATTACTTTCACTCCTGCATGGATCAACAAATTATATATGATAGAGAATGTTCATGTCTACCACTATTCCAATTTCATCCCAAAGATAAAAGAGATGAATGAGATTTACTAATATTTAACGGACGAAACTGACGACTGGGAAACAAGAGAAAACGGGTATGTTAGTTTTTCTTCAACACTCCTGAATCCTGTTTCGAAACATTGGCACTTCTTCATTTCTGCAAAACAGTTGCCGATAATGAAGGTCTGTAAAGTTTCTAAAGAAAGTGCCATTTTGAATTACTGCATCCAAAGGGGACTGCCGATCGACATTGGATCTATAAATGTGAAGTCGGCTTTGGGCCTGATCGTTCATGGATCAACTTATGGGCTTGGACACCCCTCCACAATTTTCTCACTTTGTAGTCAGTTCCAAGTGTCTTATGAAAATTGGGAAAATGTACTGCTACCTTGGAAGCCTTTGGATCCAACTGAGAGATTCCCCATTTTTGAAGATGAAAATGACATGACAATTATAGTAGATCAAGCATCTCAGAATTCACTGCCAGTTCAACCCTTAGTCCCTCATAAGTCTCTGGTGATCCTTCGCTAAATCAAGAAATTGGAAAAGGAGGTACAAAATGTCATGAATGTGATTAATAATATCTCCAATTTCTTCGATCATCTAGACTGAAGGATGAAGAAACATTTTAAACACACTAGACATTTAGAAGATAACTTGATATGACTGATGAGGAGGATGAAGTTAATAGAAGAGGATTCCACTGAAGAATTTTCATTCCGACCCTTCTACAACCTCTTCGTTCATGTGAAATCAATGGGTGACCTTAGAGGAGAATTGAGTACCGAGTCTGAGGATTAGTAGATTTATATTTACTACATATATGTCTATCTATGTATTTTGATTTGAACTTTGTATTTGCATTACTTTGCTTTAGAATTATGCTTTTAGATCTATGTATAGTTGAGACTAAGCATAGGATGCTTTGTTTTCAGCGTTTTGAGTGTTGTGGCTTGGATTGCGACACTGAATTAATATATTAAGGTTGAAAATTACTAGACTTGGGTGTGTTATGTAATGTATATTGTACCCCTTGAAATTTATATATAAATGTGATGTTTTTTGTTGTGAAAGATTATATGTGCTAAGTACATCATTTAATAACTTAAAATTATGTCTATAATGATTAAAAAGCTGTCTTTAAGGCTTGAATTCGATCGAAATCACAAAAATTTGAAATTTGGACAAAATCAATAGAGCTCACCGACGGCGACCTCGACGCTTCCGACGGCACCCTCGACGCCGGCAACGATAAATTTTTTCGGAGACTAAAGTTCAAAATTCAAATAGAGCGCGTTGACGGCGCCATCGACCTCGCCGATGGTGACATCACAAAAAACTCCTTTAACCGTGATTTTGACCAGTCAACTGCCACTATTCATCATCCCCTACCTCATAAAAATGTCATTTTCAACCTAGGCCTTGAAAGATCTTGGATTGGGAGGCAATTTCAAGGCTTTTTGACACCAAATTTGATCATCTCTAGGTAAGAGCTTCACTCCAAGCTAAAAATATTTGATTTTCGCCATGAATTTCTTCCACATTGAGGAAATCCAAAAAATTTGAGAATGTGAAGAAAATTTGGGAAGAAATTCATGGATCTTAATGTTGAACTCTTTAAATTATCATTGGAAGCCATGATTTGCATATTTGAATTAATTTTTGGAATTTTTCTATAATTTGATTAGATTAAAATGGATCCTTATCAAAAGAGAAGAGTTGAGTTTGACAAGTCTCGCTTCGTCCATGCGATGGCTCAAACAAAATTCACTTTCATATTTAAAGGAAAGAAGTGCATACAAGATCGAGTTTTTCAAAGTCCGGGAGGAGAAATCGAACGAGTTATTACGAAGCGGAGGTGGGAAAACTTTTGTTACACCACCAATAAAGCTGATGTGAATGTTGTGAAAGAGTTCTGCGCCAATGTGATTTATTCTGATGACGGAATTGTTCAAGTGCGGGGATTCCCTGTTGAGTTACTACCTCCCGCATCAACACTTTTTATGACGTCCCAGACTCTTATAGCTGCCAATATGAGTCCTTTAGTACAATGGAAGGCCTCTAGAATGATGTGATCAACTTTTTCACTGATGGTAAAGGAACATGGAAGATAAAGCAGCGAGAATGGGTAAATTTTTCTGCTTCCATGCTAAATTCCACCTCTAAGGCGTGACACTATTTCATTTCCTCAACTCTGTTACTGACTTATCACCATAGTGAGGTAACTAGAGATAAAGCTATTCCGAATTTTTGTATTTATAATAGTAGAACTATAAATGAGGGGAGAATAATTCTTAAGAATATATTGACTACGGCAAAGAGTAAGACTAGTGGAGGTCTAGGACATCCTGGACTTATTTATACAATTTACAAACTTTCTGGAGTGAAAAGTGGAGATGAAGAATGGGTTTATCCCATGAAACCCATTAGTAAAGCTAATTTAAAGACTTATGAATCCCATGAGAAATTAAGAACTAGGAGTATAAGTCAAGAAACTTCTACTAGTAGAGATGTCCCCTCTACAAGTTATGACCTTCCACCTTCTAGTTCCCCTACCCTCTCTGATTTGATGAATG
>NEWO01001341.1:39876-61959 GCA_003013225.1 Phalaenopsis aphrodite | reverse complement strand
GAAGATTTTCTCTCCTGGTCAGTTACTTTTCAAGAAGTGAACCCTATCTTTTACTAAAAAGAAGGTGACTCCGCCCTTAGACACCATTAGAATATCTAAAGCTAGTTTTCAATCCAGCATGAAAGGGAAAGCTAGCAGTCTCTACGAATTACCCTGCACCTTAGTCTTTCCGAGCTACCCAGTGGTATAAGCATAATGAGGGTCTAGATTCGCCCCAAGCCAAGTCTTTCACTCTTGATCTAGATACCTTTGGTTGAGTCAAACCGCCTAGTCCCTTTCGCGTATGTCAATCTAAGAAGTCCCTATCTGAAAGCATAACTTGAACTTCTCACGCCTACCTTCGCTCTGCCCCTTGCTAACTCTTATATCGTGCTTACCCGTGCATACTATGTAGTCGTGCTTGCTGTGCTATCGTGTCACTGTGCAAATTCCCGGTAAACTTGATGTCTCAGATATTTTCTTGGGTTGAACAAGAGTAATAGTCGACTCTTTTTCTTTCCCTCTCTCTCTTTATTTTGAGCTTCGTAGACGTAGCTCTTACCCTGGGTCTAGTCTACCCCAACCCTACCTTGCTGAACTCAGGCTTTCTCCAACCCTGCCTTTTTTTTTTCTTGACGATCTACTCTTCACTATGTCCACCCTTAACTAGTGCCTTTTCAAAGAAATTCCAAGTAGGATGATTTTGATGTCGGTGTCGTCGATGTGAAGTAGAGTGTTGCCAAGACTCCTATGGGATTATTTTGGAAGCAAGAGTTCCAAAACTTCATCATCAAGTGATTTCATTCCGTGGATACTTGAATCAGTCTATTATTTCATAGAAAATGCTTTTTCATCATATATGACTGAAGTGAAGCCAAGCATAATTAGAGACTGTCACATCCCCTATCCTAGAGTAGAAGATGTCTGTTCTTGAAACGCAATAGCACTTCAAAGTCAGACCATTTTCTTTGAAATTCATTGGCACACTGTACTACAAAATGAATGGATCAAACCTATGCTCCTATGAGTCGGTGTTTGAAATCAAAACACATGTAGGTGCTAGTACCAGTCAAGCTAGCTGAATATTGGTTGGAAAAGTTGCAGTTATCCATTTCAGTCTGAAAGTCTTATCCTGCTACGCACCTTGAAACATAGCTATTCAAGGCGGGATCGAAGGCTATTCCTTATTTCTTATTGATAGCCCATAAAATAGAATAGAAAATTTTTTTATCAGGGTGGGATAAGTTTCAGATTCTGGGTCAAAGTTTGACTTTGAAGCATGAACCATCCGCTCCTATTCAGCTTCCTAGAATAAGATAAGATTTCTTTTTAAAGAAATTAGACTATCTCATGACTCGAGGTTGACTGAAACTCCCTTTTGAGTTAGCTGCCAAGACAAACTATCGCCTGGAATAAAAGCATTTTCACAACGATGAGTTCTTGCCTCTATCTAAGTTCATTCAGGGCTCCGCGCCTTTCGACGAGTTTGAACTCACTAAAAAAGAATTGATCGACCCAGGTCTGTGATCAATCCCTTCTATGCCTACTCAAGCTCTCTCAAGAATATCAGGACCTAGAGGCGCGACTTCAGGAGCGTATTGCCTCCCCACCTCCCTTTACTTTATTTTAAGCTACCTACATCAGGTATGTTCATTCTAGTAGTTCCTATTTCTTCAACCCGAAGATGGTAATTTTCACTTGGCGCTGAAAGCATGTCATGAAGAGTTGATTCTGGAAGAGCAATTCTTGGTCCCAGCTATGCCCCCACTTTTCTTCATAAATTTCTTTTTCTATATTTCTCTATTGAGAATCACTCATAACTCAACTCATTTTCGTTTCGACAACAGATACAGATTACAGATGCGGATGAAATAGTGGTACTTTCCCTCTCAAAGAAAAGACTCGGGCTATCTAAAGAGGGACTTCTCCTCACTATTGGACTTTATAAAAGCTATTCTTCTTCATTTTCAATGAAAGCAAAAGCATGAGCAGAGTAGTCGACAAGAGTGAAGAGCTTAACAAGAGATCTATTCTACCGTACCGCATTCAATTCCATGTCTGCCTATTGAATAGAGTTGCCTTATTCTTTCTTCAAATGAAAAATCTTTTGAAAGAAGAAAAAAATTGGATTCTGTAACCTACTACCCTCGGGTTACTTTCTTTCATCCTGGAAGTTCCCCCAAGAGGAAGAAAGTCAATAGGAATTCTCTCTACTTTAGAACCTCTAGGCCTAGGAGTAATAGTCTGAAGTGGTATGTCATCTGTCAAGTCAGTAACAAAGGGAGAAGGAATAAAAGCCAGGGGCGAAGAGGTATATAAAACCTCATCTAAGGCCACTCCTTCAGCAGCAAAAAAGGACTTTCGGTCAGTTCCAGTACAAAGAATTACAAATTGAGAGGTAGGGATGCTCTCACCTATGTGTGCTAGAAGAAGGGAAGACCCGCCTTTGTTTTCTTTTTCAAGAAAGAAACTCTCGCCTTTTTTTTCTACTTGACTTGGCTCGGTAGAGGATCGAAAAGAAAATCATAAGTGAATGTGAACAGCCAGAAACAGAATGAGAACGAAAAGGCATAGTATACAAGATTACCTAGGATTGACAGAAAACCAGGAAAGTAGGGCATAATATAGTAAAGTCGGAGTCAAGACGGAATGCCTCTTTTACTGCCTAAAACTGATCATACATTTCACCAACTTCCATTTCAATAGCTTCCAGAGAGAGGGAAAGTGAGAATCTAGGCATTAGTCTCGGGAAGCCCTCCTTAGGGACCGGGGAAGCTTCAAGGCATCTATCCAACTCTGTTGCCGGGGAAGATAGCTCCTTCAGTGACTTGGTGGCATTTCATCTCTTAGAGGAATGTTATTTTCAATCAGCGTAGTAAGGCTAAATAGGCTGAGAATAATTGGGCTGACTTATAGGTAGTTTGAATCTTCATCCTAAAAGAAAAAAGACCAGAAAGACATTAGCAAACATTGAACCAGATACTGTTGAGCTAGATGTCAGAAAGAGTGACAGTGATGAGGAGCTGGATGACATTCTTTTTTATGGAATACCTGGAGATAGGCCAAGCCGATTATACAGAATTAGTGATTGAGGTCTTACCCTGGGATTCGACTTGCCTTTCTTTCTTGCTTTTAGAACGAAGAGGGAACCTGAAGTTTGGCAAAAAATCTGAATCGTCTTTCTCAGTTTTCATATAACTAGTGTTGTATCAAAGCCCCAGCAAGGTTCGACTGTGAAGGAGAAATTTTCTATCTCTGATATTTTATATAAGATTCTATACATTCAAGAGAACGTATGTCACAACTGGCCCGTGCTTGATAGATTCTGATTGATCCGTTTGGATCTTGGTCCATGATGGCCTTTTTCTTGATTTTGACGATTGGATCTCTCTATGAATGGAAAAGGTTTGCTTCGGATCAGGAGTAAGCACTAATGATAGGACAAAGGGGGAAAGGACATAAGAAAGAGGGATGCCTACTTTCAATCATTTGATTCACCATGGTAGAGAAGAAAAACAGCACACAAGCTATACTCGAGCATTAGATAAATAAAAAATAACGGCCAAAACTGATAGGCTTGGGCTTGCGGGTGCAGGCAGTTTCAAGTCCATTAACTTCGTACAGAGCATCTCAGAGGAAGATTAACAATTTTCACGGAAAAAGAACATCAATTTTGTTCATGTCTTACTTATCAAAAAGAAGACCTTTGTGACCGTGACAGATGCTAAGGGGAATAAGAAGACTGGGGCCTCCGCAGGTTGTTTGGAGGAAAGAAAAGGGCGGTCTCATCTTTCTTGGTATGCTGCTAAAGCAACTGCGGAACATGTCGGGCGATCCGCCAGAAAGATGGGTTTGAAGTCAGTTGTCATGAAAGTGAAAGGATCTACTTTTTTCAGGAAAAAGAAGAAAGTGATCTTGAGCTGGAGAGAAGGTTTTCGAGGTGAAGGAGTAGGCGCGAAGCGATCTCCAATTATGTACATCCACGATGTGACCCAACTTTCACATAATGGATGCTGACTCCCCAAAAAACATCGTGTTTAAATAGTTCCAACCCTTTTTCAATCTCCATTTTCACTTGACAAGAAAAAAAATTTTCGGAACAAATCTGACTCGGAAGGCAGGCTAGACTAACTGACTGAGCAAGACTCTATCCAAATGTTCTGCATCCATCTAGCAAGGCTGCGTGAGTGAAGCACCCTAAATGTAGTCAAGGTGAAGCTCCATTGTGGACGTGAGGATCTCTTTCTATCGAGCCTTCCTGCATATCCTAAATACAACTTAGTCAGATTAGTAGGGCTAAGCTAAGCTTAAACACCTCACCGTTTTGAGCTAGTCTATGAGTTTGTAGGGGCTCAAACCGTTGATCCTAAAGGGTTCTCGCTCCATAGTGTATTTTGTCATCGCCTTCTTGATGAAACGGACTTGCAACTGTGTACCACTTCTCTACCATCTTGCTTGGTTTTTTGAATGCTTAACGACAAGGAACGCTTACTGATTGCTTGTAACATGCTGAGATGATTCTATGTCATCCTCCTTCTCTTTATTTATTGCTTTTCTTGTACATCAGTTATTACAGATTCAATCCAAAGATATACCCTAAGTCAAGGATCTACCTTCTGACTGTCTGTTCTCCCCAAACAAGAAGTGGGAAACGGCTGCTAATGACACATTTGAGAGTTTGCCATCCATAACAAAAGAAGTGAAACTGGTTGGGATGAGGCAAAAGAGCAGCGGGAGATTCCCTAAAAGAAAGCCCAGCAACTACGCTCATCCATGAAAGTTTCAAAAAGAATCCTTTTCCCTGAGCCTCACCCTCTTGACTTGATATGTCAAGAAGACTACAACCGATAGTTGATCACCTTTTGCCGGTGGTAATGTCAATCTCTTCTTTTTTGCATCATAGGTAAGGTGCAGAGCAGAAAACATTTCAAGATCTTTCCAATTCCAATTTTTTATTCTATTCTATATCGCAGTGTTTGAGTCCAATATCCCTTTTTATGCTCGCTTCGTATATTCCAATTTTTTGAAGTTGATCCAGGCTGATCTCCTTTTTCGTTCTTTCCATGAAAGATCCGCTCTCAAATCAATCTTGAGTTTTCTCATGAGCCTCAAACAATTGAGAATTTCATTTTTGTGGGAAAGGTGAGCGATGGCTCGAGCGTGTAATGCAGCCTACTGCTCTGCGCGCGCGGGTTGACGCTTGTTGTACGATGTTATCAAGTTCCCCCCAGAATTCATCAGCCAGTACAGGCGCTTGCTGGGGTTCCTCCTCTACTGGGGGAGCTGCTTGGTCATCCATCATCAGCTGCCCTTTTGTTAGAATAATGCATGTTCTTCCGAAAGAAATGTGACCATTTGCCCAGACTCTCACCAGGTTCTCTTCAAGATCGAACCTTATTATCACACAGGACTTTTTCATATAGCATAGCATGGATTTCACTGAATATGATCTGGTTCCATCGTCGATTTTCACCTGTCTATAATGAATTCCACCAAAGGCCTTCCACCCACCTGCTAGTCAAGTGAATCTCGATGGCTTAGCATGATCCGGAAAGGCCAGCACCGGATCCGCCATGATGGCTCTCTTGAAGTCCTCAAAGGCCTCTTGACATTCTCTCGTCCAATGCAATGGATTGGTTTCATAGTAGAGTGAACGACCTTTCAGTGGCTCAGTGGTAGATCATGTCAGAGCCTCCTCCTTTGGTAGAAACTACGAAGGTAGCACCTTATCATGGATAGTGAAAGTACCTAGGTCAAGGCGGGAAGTGGGCGGAAGAGTTTATGCCAAAACTTTCTAGTTGTTCCAGATTGAGATCGATCAGATTCCATTCAAGTTAGACCATCATATCTGAGTCAGCAGAATCTCAGTGAGTTTTGAATAGGAGGATAAGGGCATTTCCCTCGCATTGGAAGTCACTGCTATTACCTATGTTACCGGGCACGTAGTGGCTAGGCAAATTTTTCTATATGAAAATAGGAAAGAGAGTAGATTTTCTATGAAATATGAAGAAAGAATTTTGAAAAAAACATAGTTTCACACACATGTGATGAAAAAAGAATGTATAGATCTAGAAAATGGGTTTGTGCTCCTTCCATTTACAGTGACATCAAGTTACATCCATTCTTCCAGCAAATCATGACCAAGTCAGAAAGTTCTTCTTCATCATTTTGGTTCATGCCCAACCATTCCCAGTTGATAAAGTTCAAGTTCCAGTACTCAAACGATTTCTTTGTTTTGACTTTGAAAGAGTTCTCTATCACAATTGACCTGGAAAAGGGCCTCCCAGACAGCGCGTTAATGGCGCATTAGTAATACGAGAAATTGCCATGAAAATTTTTTATTTGCCATGAACATAATCACATGTATATAAGTGCTTCAGAAAGATCATTGAGGAAACTCAGACTGTTAACCCACCATATAAGTGCCTTGTTCTACCGAGAGATGAACTAAGGAGTGACAACCCCTACTACCATCTCTGAACGACCGAAGAAGGAAATTCTCTGAGCTCGGTCAAAGATAAAGAGAATTTGGAATGAGTGCACCGACAGACCATGAAAACATTCTAATCTACCGCATAGTAGGTATCTTAACCTTCTTCCACACGTGCAAAAAAAGATCAAGAGAAAACAAAACATCTTTAACCACTTGACAAACAACGTTTTTCTCATGTTAGATAGCATTTGAAAAGCTATGTTAGGTTCTTAGTAGCAGTCGGTGACCTTTTCTTATTTTACTTCACATTCAAATAGCTTTTTGTCTCCTTGATAGCTTAAAGTTCTCCAAAAGTATGAAAATCTGGAGGACTTTGTACCGTCCATTGTGGTGTAGTTGTATTCTGTTCAACAACCCAAGGACTTAGAGCACATCTTTTGTTGTTTCCACTGCTTGAAGTGATTGTGACGACCACGAAGAAACGACGAATCCCAACTACGGATATATAAGAGCCGAAAGTGCTCAGAGCATTCCATCCGGCGTAAGCATCTGGATAATCTAGAATGCGGTGTGACATACCCGAAAGCCCTAATAAATGCATGAGAAAGAGGGTCGGATTAACCCTGAAAGAAGTGATCCAAAAATGGATTTGACCTAAAGTTTCAAGGTATGTCTGACCAAAGATTTTACCCACCCAATAGTGAAATCCTGCAAATAAAGCAAAAACGGCTCCCATAGAAAGTACATAATGGAAATGTGCAACCACATAATAAGTATCATGTAGAGCAATGTCTAGCCTAGAATTTGCTAGAACTATTTCAGTGAGCCCACCTATGGTGAACCAAAAAGATGGACCCTACAGCAAAGAACATGGGTGTTTTGTATTGTATCGAACCTCCCCACATGGTAGCGATCCAACTAAAGATTTTGATTCCAGTGGGGACAGCTATAACCATTATTGTTGCGGTGAAGTAGGCACGTGTATTGTCTGAGCACACAATAAACATATGATGAGTCCAAACAAGAGATCCATGAACACCTATACTGATCATGGCAAAAACCATGCCTACATACCCGATAACCGGTTTTCCCAAAAAGGTCGATACGATATGACTAATAATACCGGATCAAGGCAGAATTAGAATATACACCTCTGGATGACCGAAGAATCGAAAGAGATACTGGTATAATATGGGGTCTCCCCCTCTAGCAGGATCAGAAAAGGTTGTATTAAAGTTTCGATCGGTTAAGAACATTATAATTGCCCCTGCCAGTACCGGAAGTGATAATAAAAGTAGGAATGCTGTCACTAGAACGGACCACACAAAAAGGGGTGATCTATGCATAGTCATTCCATGTTCACGCATGTTGGAGATACTTGTTAGAAAATTGATATAACCTAAGATTGATGAAACACCTGATAGATGAGGACTAGAAATTGCTGAATCAACTGCTCCTCCAGAATGGCTGGTAATACCACTTAAGGGCGGATAGACCGTCCACCCAGTGCCGCTACCCACTTCTACTAAGGCTGGGCTTAATAGGAGCAAGAGACTTGGTGGCAACAACCAGAATGATATATTATTTGATGGAAATGCCATGTCAGGTGCACCTATCAGAATCAGAATAGACCAATTACCAGATCCACCTATCTTCGCCGGCATCACCATAAAAAAGATCATTAAAGAAGCGTGAGCCGTTATTAAAACATTATAAAGTTGATGATTCCCACCAAGAATTTGATCGCCGGGTCGAGCTAATTCCATACGAAGAAGTACGGAGAAGCATGTGCCCATCACTTCAGCAATGGCACTGAAGATGTAATAGAGAGTACCAATATCCTTGTGGTTAGTGGAGAACAGCCATCGGACCAGATTTGTCATTCAAGTTGGAATGAACTGCTTCGCACCTTATCAGAGAGGGGCCCCTTTGTGAGCGGGGCTGAAAAACAAAAAGAAAAACTATGAGCTAGTCACCCGTCCGATGAAGGATCAATAGTTTCATCTGTAGTCACCCGAAGGACTCTCAGTTCTTTGCTACGCACCTTTCCCTGCTCTTTCCAAAGCGTGGGTTCATTCATCATTGTTGGCTTGCCTAGGCAAGGCTTTTTTTGGTTGAGTCGGAGCCTTTTGCGTGCCATTTTGAGATTTATTGAGCGGGGGGCCTGGCGGCTCTGCTCGGACTTCTTAAGTGGGGCAGTCTGGTCTCCCCGTTGCCCAGGGTCTTCCTTTAGATCATTTGATGATATGTATTTTGCTATTGGGATGAAAAAAATTTCCTCAACATAAAAAGTTGTCTATATTCATTCCTTCAAGAAAGTGATCCATCATCCTATCTCTTCCCAAAAAAAGAGATGAACAAATTTTTTGGTGTTCACCGAAGTTCAAGTGCTCGGTCAGTGCATCTCTTCCTAGCAAGCTCATTTCCATGGTCAAAGTCCCTGTGAGGTCGGAGCCTGGTATCCCTTCCTAAGCAAGCCCTCTCACTCGCCCCAATACCAATATTCAGATTGGAATCGCACATCTACCCCCTGGAGAGACTACATTTAGGAACTACTTTCTGGTCCGGTTGCGTGCTTGATAACCTTTTTCATCAAGTCCATCTCTCGTTCCTTGTGGCTCCTCGCTTGTGCCTTCGGCAACCCCATCCATCACCTCAGTGAATTCCAATGTTCATTTTTTTTTCTACTTGAAGTTAATCAAACTGGTACACACTTGACGCTTTCTAAAAGTTTCAATGATTTGATGTACTGTAACATCTTGGCATATGTCAACCAGTCCATGCCGTCAATTTCTTTAGTTAATATAAGGAAGGTGGTTTCCAGTCTAGGAATGCGGTCGTGCTTGATCCAGACTTGAAGGAGATCGCACATTCTTCTACCTACGAAATTTGATGAATCAAGAAAAAGGCGTTAGTGATCGTGAATATCTAACCTTCCTGGCTTTCCGCTTTCAGACAAGTTGCTAGTGATGACCTCTTCTTATTCCACTAAGGAAGTGGTCCTCAATCATCTGAAGAATGCTATCACTTTCTCTTCTAAAAAAATAATGTGACTTGTTTGGATGAGGGGCTAAGATAGGTTGGGGGGACCCCCGAACCGGATGACAGGAAAATGAAGCAGCGAAGGCGCTAAAGGTGTCACTCTACCAAGAGCATAGCGCGACATGCACAAAGACAAGGCTCGCGCGACAGGGATGAGATCCCAGCGAACTCTGTTCATTCTTTGGCTTAGTCCTTCTATTTGAAAATTGAAAAGAAACAATAACAAAGTTCAACGCTCCTTGGTCGCGCCTTTCTTCTTTCTGATCCGGTCAAACTCCTAAATCAGTGAATGCGGAAGTTCTGTCGCTACTTTTCTACGCGACCTTGGTCCCGAGCTTCTATTAGGATCACTTTCATCCGACTTGACTTCGCCCTTTGTGGCTGCTAGTGAAGTGGCAACTGCATTGCCTAGTGAAATGCTAGATCGATTTCAGCTAGATAGATCAAGCTTCAGACTAGAAGTTTCCATTGAAGTTGGAGGTGGGATAGATCTCGTTAACTCTTGAGTTGAAATGTATGCTCGATTGAAGCTATCTTGCTCAGTGGATTGTTAGCCAGTAGCTTTTCTTTGCTACGCAGCTTGACTCTATTAGAGAATGGAAGCCTCAAGCCTGGCTACTTTCTTTCGAGACATGATTGAAGAAAGGGCTAATGCCCTGACTCCTACGGACCTAATCCTAATGCAGTAGCTATGCTATCCGTTCTTACCTTGAATGAAGTGAAGTTAACAACCAACTTTTGAATCGACTGACTTTAAGATAGGTCGACTGGATAAGTTCCCCAAGGCCCCAGAGTTACCAGCTAAGTATCTAATGAGAGGAGTCTCTTTCATGGTTTTGAATGAGAAACTGGTGGTTGAAAGCTGGAAAGAATGAGAAAGATCGGATTCGTCTTTCACCGCGGAACGTACTGACTCATCTGAGAAAGTTTTCTCAAACTCAAACAATAAGAAGAAAAGAGATCCTATACGAAATGATCGCTATATAGCGAATAGACCATCTTTTCTCTAAACAGGGGCAGTGAAAAGAAAAGGCGAGAGTTTGATTTTTCCAAAAGAAAAGGAACTGGTTAGGGTTAGACTTTGTTTGGAAGTAATACCTGTTGAGTAAAAGCTCGGAATAAGAATCATTTCTAGGAAGGGGTGAAAGCTTTTCGTTTATGCATAAAGATATGGATGTCGTTACGAACAAATAGGTAGTAGTAAGGAGCCTGTATATACTCTATATGGTAAAGCAAGAAGGAACAAAGTGAGAATGCAATTTTGGAATAAGAGAATAGAAAAGCATGTCAATACATAATGAAAGGATAGCTTGCTGGAGTACAATCCCAAACAAAGGTCTTGTTATTGCCCTGGTTCAGTTGATTTGGATGCTACTACTTCTGCCTTTTTGTAGGTCAAACCCCCATTTCCCCTCTTTCTTCTATTTCTATTGCTTTTTTTCTCTTCTTATGTGAATGCATGAATGNCCCCATATCCCCTCTTTTTTCTATTTCTATTGCTTTTTTTCTCTTCTTATGTGAATGCATGAATGACAGGTTGATGTGCCTGCCCCCGAGGACTTGCATTTCATTTTAGGCCAACCAATGAACTAAGCAGAAGTGGAACATTAAGTATTCCCATTGTAGCTACTTACTCATGCTTCTGTATGATCATATATTGCCTGAATCTAACTATAGTCTAAGGGGCATAACGTTCTCACCCACAAGGCATTTAGGAGCCAGTGAAGTGTGAGAACGCAGGACCAGCCGGGGAAGGAGGGTGAACAATGAAAGTTGTGGCCTTCCAACACGAGAATCCATATATATATGCCCTGAATTAATAGCGTCCAAAGCGTACTTCATTTCATTGCATTGCTTCTCGCTCAAAACTCAACGTGAAAGACTGTATTGGAGTAATCTTTCTTAGCAAATGCGAGAAGCATTTTGCAATTTACTACCTCCTGGCTCACAGCCGGTGGGCCATTAACTATACCTGTTCTTATAGCTGTTGGGAACCAGACTTGCTGCTCAAGTCAACATTGATCTTTGGCACCGAAGACTACTGAAGTGAGAAGATCATTTTTGACAAAACCTTTCCTGGCTACAATTTGCTGCTTGAATGAGACCTCTGTTGATGGATGTGCTTGGCCTACCTAATAAAGTCGAGCATGTGACCGAGGCAGTCTGACCCGGAGCCTACATGTGTAGCAGCCCTAGGGCGGCAGAAAGCCTCTTTCATTGTAAACACAAATGGAATCAGCCCATTGTCTGGTAAGAAAAAAAACCACCTTTTGAGTGGCAACCGCTAGATGGGCCAAAGTCTTGATCCTAGCCGCTGATGGAGACAATGTGGGCCCTCGCTCTCAGCTAAGCCCTTGAATCTATCTCCAAGTAGTTGAATAAAACCTTTCTTTGCTTGATCCTTAAAAACCCGAGTCCTTAGTTAGTGACTCAATTCATACCGATTGGACTTTTCAATATAGTTTCAAAAATCTTGTCCAAACTTCTAATCAAAAGAATAAGGCCATTTCTCAAGTAGGCCAAGGAAGAGAAAGACTTCATCTATGCAAAAAAGGCATTCGATTAGATAGAAGACTTTCACTGATGCTGGTCAATCTTTCCGGCAAAAGCCCTATGAATCTCAATTCTCTTCTCAAAAACTCAAGCAAGAATAGAATGAGGGAAGTCGCGAAGCGATTATCAAATGAATAGATAAGATAAAATAGAAAAAAACAAGGAAAGCAGAACATAAGACAAAGTGAAAAGGGATGTCTCTGAAAAAAGAATTCACTAAATTCACCAAATTTTCCTGATGTGGAGGCAATCAAGAAAGCTGCGTCAGTGAATATCTAACCTACGGAAAAGTCACCAATCTTGCTTGCACAATGGAAAGGAAAGAGCCACTGGCTTAGATTTCCATCGAATCAAATTAGCCAAAGGTGTCCGTTCATGAGCCCACGCTAAAGTTTCTGCCGAGAAGAGGGATCCTTTTCGATAAGTATGCTGTATTAGGTGATGATGTTGTCATTTGTGACAACCTTGTCGCTGAAGAGTCTATTAATTGTCTTTCAGAGCTACAAGTTAAGATTCCTTATAAAAAATCTTTAAGATCTAATAGTGGTTTGTTGAGTTTTTTAAGCTTTTATTAGTGAATAGATTCACTTTATATTTATCTGCAGTTTCTATTAATGCTCTACTTAATGCCATCACCCTTATGGATGCATGAATATTTTGGATCGCTATGTAATCAAAAGGTTTTCTACCTTATGTTGATTGTCTGATGCATCATTTAGAGTTTGAGGACGTTTATCATCACTCTTTTTTTTCCAAATTCTAGTCAATATAGAAGACTTTATCGAATTTATTGAAAGAAATACTTATCTACAGGTGTGGAATTGTGGTTTGGTAGAGGAGTGTAACTTTGGTTTGGTAGAGGAGTGTAACTATACCCCTATTTTTATGGTCCTTTAGTTGATTGAATTTGACAAAAGTGAAAGCCAAAAAAAGATTTAAGGATTTCTCTTGACCTTTCTTATCCATATTCTAAAGTTCAACAGTTTGATGAATATTCAACCTGTATGTCTCAATGGTGTGACTATCTTAAATCGTACTATACAGTTGCAATATATCCTTGTGTCACTTTAGATAAAATTACATCAGGACCATCTGTTATTTTCCATTTTTATAGGTATATAGTGAACTCATATCTTTCTTTCATCAAATTCAGTTACATGATGAAGTTATAGGATATGTGTGAGAAACTTTGAGTTCTTGCACAGTGTGGTTGGGCTCTTCCTGAGCCACATACAATGTCTCCTGATGGATTCTACCTCTTTGGAGGCATCTCTGGTTCTGATTACTTAGTTCTTGCATGTGGGACGTGTCAGCCCCGTGTAGGAGGTGGCCTTGTGATTCCTTATCTTGATTGGATGTCTGTGGAGATCAGTTTTGTTTCTTTTTTTATATTCTTCGAGATTAGGATAATGAGACCATTATATCTCCATCGGACATAAGATTCACGACGTTTCTGATCATCCATAATTCTCAGGACTTTCAGGGGTATTGTTAATTCAGTCTTTCTGGATGAAACTCTAGTGTTATAGATAGGGGGGTAATAAAAAAAGTTCTACTAAGCCTGCCTCTTATTGGAGTCAGAGCATTAGGAGCGGCCAAGGCAAGAAATCCAATCGAAAGAAGAAAGCAATAAACAGGATGTTGAGAAAGAGGGTCCCAGTGCATAAATCTTAGAGAAGACGGTATGGGAAGGAAGATCACTAATACCAGTGATAGCTATGGATAGATTCCCAGTCCGGCTTTCCTTTTGAGTGAAAGTTATATGCTAGCCGTTTGGGCCTTAGCATAGGCTTACCAAGACTGGCGAATTGAAAGGGCTTGGTACACCGGCTCACTTTCGTGTCAAGTGCTCTCGGATGGCATTCTCGAGATCACTATTCCATGAAGTGAAGTTTGAGGGCCGAGTCACACGAATCCAGGAAACTGTAAACCTAAGTTGTTGCAACGGTAATGTCAGTTTCACTTTCATCATGGTGAGAGAGGAAATGAGCTCCATTTTTGTCTCCTATCTATATACGTGTGCTTTCATGTCTGTCGCCGGGCCGATCTTTAGGTTGTGGCCAGCCACCTTTGTAGCTTTTGTATAGTGTGGATCCCCACACCCCTCTTCGACCTCATTGAAGAACTTAATAGCCTATCCCATTTTTTTGTGGAGCCTTAGTCGCAAAAGAGGATAGGCGGGGCAGACTCTGACTAGGACAGTCCACTGGTCCAAGGCATGGAGCATACTACTATTGGACAACCAGCGGAAAGAAGTTAGGCGGCTAGCGCACTTTGGTCACTCAAGGTAGCGTAGCCCCCTCTTGTACGCATCCCTCAGATGGACTTTTTTTTTCCCTGTAGACCGACAGCTCCCATCCCATCAGTCGCCTTTCGAACCTATTTCTCAGTAAGCCCTCAAGCAATCTAGAGTGAGGCGCTTATATGATGACTTTAATGAAAACGAAGTTTTGCGAACCAATTCTTCACTAACTTGAGACCAAGCCAATCATCATTTCCCATCAAGGGTAAACTGCAAATTGAATCAACGAGATCTATTTCAAATGAAAATTTGGGGCAGTTTGTATGGTACAAGCCAACCTTCTCTTTATTGACATTGACTCAGAAAGAGAGACCCTTCAACTTCATTATGAATTGAATAGAATTGACAACCAATCTCAATGGATATCACATTGTTTGTAGAAATTTTGGATTGAGCTTCGCAGCTTTCTTTCATTATCTCTTCTTCATCTATATCCCATCACCTATTCTTTTTTTTTTGGCTTTCACCTCATTCATGCATCACTGCCAGTGTAGAGTTTAGGGGCTTTAGCGTACTGATATTCATGACCTCCTCTTTCCCCCAGCGGGTCGTGGGCCCAAACCAAAATTTTCTAATAGACAAAATGAGGCCAAAACTTTTTCTCAGGATCCGGTCAAACCTGTCGGATTAGAGTCAACTCCTTACTACCAATTTAGACCCCGGGTAGAGGTCTAGTTGTTGGCTACTTTTTCAGCACAGATTCTTTACCCCCTAACCTCGTCTTTAGTTTTCTCTTTCCTTAAGAGCTCTTTGAAAAAGAAGGTGCGTAGTAAATAAGATGTTCGTTCAAAACTAGATTGACTCATCCCTAAAGACGAAAAGCGATTGAGACTCTATAAGTCTATCTAAATAATAAGAAAAGAAGACCAGAAAATGTCATCAGCCAGTAAAGGACTGCTTTCTAAATGGAAAGGATTCCCCTACAAGAAAGAGGAAGTCTATGTCCCTTCCTATAAAATTGAGGACTTCAAAGCATCCACTTCTATGACATGGCAGAAGAAAGTCTAGCCAAAAACACGATTGCATATCATATAAAAAATTTCTCAATAGAAAGAAAGAAGAAAAAAGGCGCTATTTTTGTTCTTTTTCAGAATAATGCAAGAGTTTTCTTATTCAAGAAAGAAGAAAGATAATAGGTTCAATAAGAGTACAAGGTGCGTAGCAATGAGCGGTACAGGCGCAGATGAGCTAACAGTCTAAGGAGCCGCTTTCTGTCTCCCATTCACATCTGTAATCCTAAATCCCAAGAATACTGAATAAAATTGAATACCTATACTAAGGTGGCTAAGGAGAATAGGGCTGTCTAAAATGGATATATCCCCTCTAGCGGCTTTCTGCTCTTCTCCCCTAAACGAAGATTTTCTCTCCTGGTCAGTTACTTTTCAAGAAGTGAACCCTATCTTTTACTAAAAAGAAGGTGACTCCACCCTTAGACACCATTAGAAAGGAAGAATATTTCGAGCTAGTTTTCGATCCAACATGAAAGGGAAAGCTAGCAGTCTCTACGAATTACCCTACATCTCAGTCTTTCCAGGCTACCCAGTGGTACAAGCATAGTGAGAGTCTAGATTTTCCCTAAGCCAAGTCTTTCACTCTTGGTCTGGATACCTTTGGTTGAGTCAAGCCGCCTAGTCCCTTTTGCGTATGTCAATGAAAGAAGTCCCCTATCTGAAAGTATAACTTGAACTTCTCACGCCTACCTTCACTCTGCCCCTTGCTAACTCCTATATCGTGCTTACCCGTGCATACTATGTAGTCGTGCTTGTTGTGCTATCGTGTCATTGTGCAAATTCCCGATAAACTTGATGTCTCAGATATTTTCTTGGGTTGAACAAGAGTAAAAGTCAACTCTTTTTCTTTCCCTCTCTCTCTCTGCTTTGAGCTTTGTTGACATAGTTCTTACCCTAGGTCTAGTCTACCCCAACCCTACCTTGCGGAACTCAGGCTTTCTCCAACCCCGCCTTTTTTTCTCGACGGTCTACCCTTTACTACGTCCACCCTTAACTAGCGCCTTTTCAAAGAAATTCCAAGTAGAATGATTTTGATGTCGGTGTCGTCGATGCAAAGTAGAGGTTTGAAGTGATGTCGAGTATTCTTTATGATTTCTCTTGAAGTGATTGACCCTAAGGACTATAAGCACAAAGTAACCAAGACTTGAGAGACTGCTTATTATCTTGACAAGGTGTGAATTACGGTGACGGGATACCTGTATAAATTAACATACATGTTCAAGGAATATCTGCTAAGCCCTCCGCTCGTTTAATTGGTCTACTCTTTACTACAGGCACGGGACATCGAAGTGATTCATTTGTATGAGGTATGGATATCTATCTGATACATTATTCACATGTTAGGAACCTGATTTGAACTGGTTACACGAGGATTTTCAGTCCTCTGCTCTACCAACTGAGCTATCCCGACCATTTTCCGTGCATCATCCTAGCTTTTGACTTGAAAAAAAAGCAACTCACAAAGTCTGAAAAAATTTGACCTAGTCTCTGAATTTCTTAGATCTTCTAAAAGAAGAGTTTCTTTGTCAATGTTAGCCGCTAGATATGGACTATGAATGAATGATTCCATAATGGAGATTCTTTGAACATATATTTTCATTTGTACATGTATCGTATCTATACAAATGAAACTGAATTGGGATCAGATCCAAAGATTTCTGTTTGGATCCATTTGTGAAAGAATAAAGTGAATGATACAAAGATTTTTGTCTATATATATGGTATGGAGGAGAAAAGAAGGATGTGGAAAACAAGACATGGATTTTGTACAATGACACTGTACAACAATTTGGAAAAGGGATGTAGTGTAGCTTGGTAGCGCATTTATTTTGGGTACAAAATGTCACGGGTTATCATCCCTACCTATTCTTTCTCCTATGCACAGTGACGAGAGATTCATTGAGTAAGATCGGTTCAAATTGGACATCACCTTTCATTTTGACATACTTTATGCACACAAGACCCCTCGGGGGTCAAAAAATACTTTTCTTGACAATCGTATCTACTGTGATAAGAAAGCGCTCTTAGTTCAGCTCGGTAGAACGCGGGTCTCCAAAACCCGATGTCGTAGGTTCAAATCCTACAGAGCGTGATTCCTTTTATGTTCTGTCGAATTCTAATGAAAGAACTTCACAAAACAAAGTCAAATTGCAACTAAAATTTGACCTCCTCCATCTAAACTACAACCTAGACATCCATTGATAGGAGGTATTTCTCCATGTAGGCACTTATCCCAAACTTGACCTAAGGTACTTTTCTATTCTACGCGGAAACCATGGAAAGAAAATAAGTTGACCAGTTAGACGAGCAGAGGATGAAGTTTGATCATTAGATGATTGAAATGGGTACTACATGAAGTCAGTCTACGAGACTCAGTCCTGAACTTCGGAAGCAAGAATGGACGGATGCCCGAGGAGTTATGTTATACCGTTGAAGACAGCAGCAGCAGGAATGGATTTGAAAGAGTAGCTACTAACGACCACCGAGAAGGATGGGTCTGACTCAATTTCCATTTCTCACAAAAATCATTGCCATTTCACGATCTTTTTCCACCACCCCGAAGAAAAACTCCTCCACTCCTCTGTGAACTCAAAAAAGAAAGACGGACCTTTCGTTTTCAGAGAGAACAATTGAAGTGGAGAGATGTGATTCATCAACAAAGAGATAGGGATAAGGATTCGCAGGCGAGACAGATATGGAATTCACGGAGGAAGTTTAATGTGTAGCTGGGCTAGAAGAAAGATTGAATAGAAAATAATGTCAACTTCTTGGAATGCTATTTGTCCTACCAGGCAAGAGAGAAAGAAGGAGAGAGAACGGAAGGCTACGAGCGGGAAAGGCGCGAGCTAATATTGAGTCGTTTGAGGTTCGATAAACAAGATTAAAGCTATGGTCATGCCTATAAGATAGCCAAATTGCCCAAACATTCATCCATTTAGTGCAGTTACGATGTCATTGCCTAGATCTTTAGACTCATTTCTTTATGTTTTGATCACATAACTCAATGGCTCGGGAACGAAGCGAGTAATCTTGTACTAAAAGATCTTCATCAACTTTTTTGGGGTTGGCAGAAGCCTTCTCATCATTGACTGATCGGGCTCAAGAATTCTATCTGAAGCAGAACATTCAAGCAATTTTTTATTGAGAAATGTAAGACGTCATGACACACAATGGATTATAGATTGTTCCTTTGACTTAGAAGGTGAATTCCCAACATCAGATGACCGAGAAAGAATCCTCAGAGGGGGAGGAAAGTCCTGTATGCAATTATTCCAATGTTGACATGTCAAATAGACAATTGATTCCCGGTGACTATAAAAAGCTTTCATCGTGTGAACACATCTCTGTATGGGCGTGGGGCATAGAACAGAGCTTCAAGCAGGCATTACATCGATCCAATCCTGACTTTTCTTGGTCTCCAAATCACATCACATAGATAGCATTGACTGGGCTGGACAAAGAACATCAATGAAAACTCATGTTTCCCTCTCCAACCTAGCTCAAACTTAAAGAAGAAAGCATCATCAAGATCCCCCACCCTGCCCATGGAAGAATAATAGTGAGAGAGACCTTCCTTGCTGTTGCTAGCCATACTTCAGCGGAATCTTTCTTTTTCCATGTGATTGTCACTATCCGACCTCATTGCCTAATAATAGCACCCCGAACTTCTATTGAGAACTTATGTCGTCAAGTATGAAACTAATTGCATAGAGAAAGCCTTGTATTGTATCTTACGATCGGAAGGAACCCATACACTACACTTCTATGGGATATTGATGTTCGAATCCTCCTTGATCGAGAGTGCAAAAAGTGCGTATTGCGCGTCAAGAAGCCAAGGGTAGCTTGCTAGATTCTTCAAGCGGGTAACCTGTTCGACGTCAGGAGCGATCTCAAAACTTGAAGATCACCCTCCCTTTGAAAAGAAAGTACTTTCTCTATATCTATGCAACTAGTTATTTCACTTTCTTCAAAATTGATCCCTCAAAATTGACTATTAAACTCGAAACCTTGCTTATGCTGCTTTTTCTCTCTCTTTATCTGCGTCACCGTCCAGCCTCTCTCTCTTGCTTCTAGCTTTGGGCGCTTCGCTTCTGAGAGAAAGAGTGTATCTAATCTAAGGATACGGAAGGCTAGTGTTCTCTCACTAGTGTCTTGGTATTGGATCTAATTTTTTCTCGTGCATTACTGGGCAATACAAAGAAATTCAAAATGAGCGCAGGAAGAACGAACGAAACCTGACCAAAAAAAAATCTACCGCGTAGTGGGTATCTTAAACTTTGCTGCAAAACAAAAAAAGGAAATTTTGACTCTAGAAGGGCGTTGCAATCCGAGGGACTCAAAATCTCCACTGATTGTCAAGCTTGGACATACTGAACACTGAAAAAATTTAGACCAAGGCCACACCTTGATAAAACAGTGATGATGTGGTCAACCTTGGATACGCGGCTGGGGGAAGGACCACGCTAGTCGTCTGAGTGTCTTCTTACTAAGATCAAGAAATGAGAAAAGAGATGATTCTCGTTCTCAAAACTCCACTCTTTTTCTCTTTCACAAACTAGGAGGATTGGCATTTGGCCAAGATGTGATCTATCTAGCGCCTTGGTTGGAGTTGAACTTTGGTTTTCGAGCTGTTTCACTGGATTGTCGAATGATTAAAGCGAAATGCTTGAGGCATCTTTTGAGCATGTTCAACTTCTAAAATTCCTGGAGTCGTATGGCATTCTCACAAAAAGAAAACATGGCTAGTTTAGAACTCTTTTTTATTGTAGAAAGCGATCTGTTCTTCCGATTGGGCTTGGAAAGGTTTCCTTTATAAATTCCAAAAGTGGAGGAGCCTATGTAGAAGAAGCTGAAGAAGAGCACCACCACGACACAATTCAGGTCCCAACACATGTGGGATGAATTCAGCTGCGCCTTGACGGCGCCTCGTGTTCACGCGCTGGGCCTTGTTCTTTAGAGTTCTATGTATTACTTAGGTTAGAGCTCCTTAAGTAAGTGCTAAAGTATTGTCAAAGTAGAAGAATAAAAAAATATAGATAGATCTAGCATGTCAATCTTCTTCTTCTTCCAAATGCGTGCAACGCAATGTGCCCCGTACTAGCGATGATAACGTCACACAGGATCAGCCACCGCGACTTGAAGGTAATTGAAAAAAAATGTCGGGGCAACTCTGTCATTTTACCTTCCCACTCTCCTGCTCCTTGCTAATTGTACCGTACAGTCTCAGAGCTCAGAAAAGGAGAGAGGCGAGCGAGCAAACCATACGCTCGTCTCCTGCTCTCAGCTTCTCCGGAAAAGAGAAAAAAACCTAGAAAGAGTTGAGTCTTCCCCGTCTCCTTTCTGTAAGCGANAAAAGAGAAAAAAACCTAGAAAGAGTTGAGTCTTCCCCGTCTCCTTTCTGTAAGCGAACACACTGCCTACCTTTCCATTGTTCCAGCTGCAGAGCTCTAATGGTATTTCTCTATTGAGATTCTTCATAGTTAACTGAAGTCGAATAAGTAGACTACAATACGGCAGGTCATTACCAAAGAATCCAGACTAGACACAATCTTTGTGATCCTTCTTCTTTTCTACACCCTCTCTAGACACTTTGATGAGAACCGTTGAGCCACTGGCTTGCTGAGCTTCTCTGATTTGGGTAGATCACCTGCATCACCAAGAATAGGGCTTTTTCATTAGAGAAAGAAAAGCATTTCTTTTTCAAAAAGAAAAGGCCAGAGTTTGATTATTCAAGAAGAAAAGGGATTCAATCTCCATAAATGATCCAGATGCAGATCGAGCAGACTTCATGAATCATTTGCATTTCTAGGCCTCCGGGTCAATTACGGGTATTCTCGGCTGCTGGTTGTTCAATGATTGGTTCCGATCCGAAAGCAAAGCTGAACTAACAAAACCCGCTAACCTGCTTTCAATCCGGCCGGGTACAACATGTGTTACATAACACACCTAAATTTGGTATTTTCTCAACCTCAATATATAAATTCAGTGTCACAATCCAAACCACAACACTCAAAACGCTGAAAAAAAACATCCTATGCTTAGTCTCAAATATACATAGATCTATAAGCATAATTTTAAAACAAAGCAAACATAAAGTTTAAATCTAAACACACATAAACATAAATGTAACATAGTAAGTCTACTACTCGTCAGATTCTGTGCTCGTTTCTCCTCTGAGATCACCCATTGATTGTACAAACGAAGAGGTTGTAGAAGGGTCAGAAAGAAAATTCTTCAGTTGAATCCTCCTCAATTAATTTTATCCTCTTCATCAGTCGTATCAAGCTATCTTCTAAATGTCCAGAGTGATCGAAATGTTCTTTCATCCTCCAGTCTAGATGACCAAGGAAATAAGAGATATTATTAATTGTATTCATCACGTTTTGTACCTCCTTTTTCAATTTCTTGATTCGACACAGGATCACCAAAGACGTATCTAGAACTAAGGGTTGAACTGGCAGTGAATTATGAGATGATTGATCAACTATCATGGTCATGTCATTTTCATCTTCAAATGATGGGAATCTTTCAGTTGGATCAAAAGGTTTCCAAGGTAGCAGTACCTTTTCCCAATTTTCATAGGATACTTGAGACTGACTGCAAAGTGAGAAAATTGTGGAAGGGTGTCCAAGCCCATAAGTTGATCCGTGAACGATCAGGCCTAAAACTGACTTCACAATTATAGATCCAATATCAATCGACAATCCCATTTGGATGCAGTAATTTAGAATGTCACTTTCTTTAGAAACTTTACCAACCTTCAT
>NEWO01001341.1:15434-34130 GCA_003013225.1 Phalaenopsis aphrodite | reverse complement strand
CATAATGATCTAATTTCTTTGATATTGCAGCAATCTGCGAAGGTAACATAGATATTGCAGCAGAATCATGGATACTAGTTACTCTTTTAGGATTTTCCAGCTCAAAGGGCCATTGAAAATTGTTGGTAACCATTTCTTCTATTAATGAATAAGCCTCATCAAAAGGTTTTGACATTAAAGAACCACCAGCCGCAGCATCTATAATCGATCTAAGAGATCCCAGTAATCCATTATAAAAGGTTTGAATTATTAACCAGTCTGGTAACGAATGATGAGGGCATTTCCTAAGAAGATCTTTAAATCTCTCCCAAGCTTCATATATTGACTCTCCATCAATCTGAAAAAATGATATTATGTCATTTCTTAGTTTAGCAGTCTTAGATGGAGGGAAATATTTCGATAGAAATTTCTGTGACAGTTCTCTCCAAGTTCTAATAGATCCAGGTGCCAACGCGTTTAACCACATTTTAGCCTTATCCCTTAGTGAAAAAGGAAAAAATCTAAGTCTAATAGTATTGTTTGAGACTCTATCATATTTAAAAGTAGCACATAGTTCTAAAAAACTAGCGAGGTGTAAGTTAGGATCTTCATTTGGAGTACATCCAAATTGATTATTTTGTACCATTTGGATAATAGCAGGTTTAAGCTCAAATGAATTAGCAGCTACATCGGGATTTGGATAGATAAGTGAATTTCATCTACTGTAGGATTTGCACAATCTCTTAAGGGTCTAGGTTGGTGTTCATTCATAATGTTTTCCATTGTATCACAGTTTCTAGGTTTTCTTTTTGATTTTCTAATTTTTCTAACAGTTTGTTCTAATTCTGAATCGTATGGTATAAGATTTTCAGGTCCAAATTTGCGCATACAATTTAAAATTATTACTTAGTAATTAAAAATATAAATATAAATATATAAATATATAGATAAGTTGCAATTTAAGTAAAAACTTTTCAATAATTCTAATATGTCCGTTACTCTTAAAATTCTCCTCGGCAACGGCGCCAAAAACTTGACCGACCTTTTTCTATTTGTAAATCGACAATTACAAGAATTTGATGACGTTACTGGAAGATTTAAATTCCAGTAATGGTGTCAAATATCTTGACTACGACTTTATATATGCGTTTGATTTAATAAAGATGTATAGGTATAATATTCGATAATGTTAAAGTCGAATTTGTTAACGCAAGTATATGTATCGCTCAACTAATATAGGGCTCTAATGGAGTCCTAATTATCAATCCCACAAGGAGAAATAGAATACTACGGACCAAGGCTTAATAAAAAGTAATACTTCAACTACAACGATAGCGTTCAATTTGCTTATCTGTCACTAATAGGCAATTGAAATAAGTAGATAATTTGGATAACTAATAAATAACTAAAGATAGAAAGTAGGGTTTAATTTTGTGATATTTAATATATAAGAAAGCATCCTTCTCATTGTCAAGAAATTATAGTGAATGGATAAAATGAATTAGTTCAATTCATATTGTGCCAAATAGGAGCATTCGTATTCTTTATCCTTTGGTCCAGGCATAAAGAACATTGACTAATCATATTCTTGGTTACTGATTCTGCGGCTAGGCTGGGAGGATAACGACTCTCACTTCGGAGCTCCCACGTTCCCCTCACCTGATAGCTAACATCTACACATCAGCACCCAAACGATAGGACCGAATTGAGGATTTTAGTCGGTCACTCTAAAATCTCCAATTCTACGCCCGATACTAATATTTCCCTATTTATTTGCACGCAACTTCCAAGGGCTTTGACCTCCCTGAATCTTGGATGTAATCTTCACTTTAGCTGTAAAACTCAACACATTTTAACAAATCAATTGACCTGATTGAAAGTAAATTAGGATTGAAGTTAAAAGATCATCACCATTTCTTAAACATTTTCATGGCTTCACCAATTCAAATCACCATTTCACAAATCTCGAGATAAGGAGAAAGACAGAGAAAACTACTCAGAACTCGTGGGGAAAGCACAACAAAACTTGAAATTCATATATAAAATCAAAGCCATACAAACTATAACAAGTAAATACCTTATCTCTAAACTACAAACTATAATATCGTACAACCAGCTCATTCCCACCCATTTCGGACCGCGGTCTGTCCGACGCAATCAGGGCCACCCGATCAATACAAGCTCGATCTGACGGTCACTAGTCATCGTCCCAAATGAACTGGACCAGAAAACTGTCCATTTTAAAATGCTAATATCTCACTCAATTTTTAATGAAATTGAGTGAAAGTTTTTTTATAATGCTTGTATTGACTAGTAGAACACATCCATACAGTTGATAAACCTTTAAATTGAGTTTGTATTCATGAATAATTAAAAAAAGCTAGGTTTAGGGTTAACTTTGAATACCTTGATCCAAGAGGGGTAGCCTCTATTGGATGCTTCTAGAAGCTTTGTGTGTGTCACAGGAGCTTAGGGATGAGCCTCAGGTCATGGTGAAATGCCTAGACCCAAATTTGAACAAGGCCGATTTTGTGGTTTGCTCAAAGTCCACCTTAGGGTGGTCGGATGATGGGGCTTTTATGGGGGATCTTCTTCTCTTGATGTTGGGATGGTGTGGGTGCAATTAATTTGAATTTGGTGGAGGTTTGGAGGATGTTCTGTTTCGGCCTTGAAATTGAGCTCCAAAATTGAACTCAAGCAATGGATATGAGTGGCTAAGGAAGGTTTTGTTAAGCTCAAGAGGTCTCCAGGAAGCTTTTGAAGAAGTTTTATAGAGTCTCCCAAAAGAATTTCAAGCTCTCTCTCTTTTTCCATGGAGGGGGAGTTTTAATAAAATGGCCTAGTCTGGCTGTCAAGGCCAATTGAGTGGTGCATTTGGTTGCTTATGTGGAGGGCAGAGAAGCTCCAATGAGCAGGTGAGCTGATTTGACCTTTGGGTTTGAATTGGGTTAAAATCCCTTATCTTGGCCACTTTCCAATCGCTAAGGTGGCTGGCCAGCTAGGCATTGGTCACATCTTGGCTCAGGGAAGTCAGGGGTGGCTAATGATGATTATCTCCCAAGGGCAAGTGATGATGTTGGAGATATTTCAAGTTAGGTCCAAAAATGGGTGAAATCCATTAATTTGGGGATCCATTGGTCCATAGCTTGTCATGGTGATTTTATGAGGGTTTATCCTGGTCTTTTGGAAGTTTTTGGTGGATGTGAAATCATTACTTTGGTGGCTTAGACATGGTTAAGTTAATTTTTGGTGAAAGGGTCCAAGTGAGTGCAAATGACCAAAACATGAGTTTGGGCTAGACTAGCCATGTCAATTGGCCTAATTAATTATTGAATTTTGTTTAGATGATCATAATTAACAACTTTGGTGCAGGATGGAAGTGGTTTTGAGCTCAATTGAAGGATCAATTTGAGGGAATTTTGAACTTTAATCAATTTGGTCATGTTGGGCTAGGCTTGTGTCTAGTTTGGTTTAGCTTTGGGCTAAGTCCAAATTGATTATTGCAAATGGTCAATAGTGACCTCATGAAGAGTTTTCAACATGAATTGGATGCCAATTTGGAGGTTAAGGATATCAATTGGGTAAATTTTTAAGGACTTAGCCAATTTGGGGCTAAATTTGGGAATTTTAAATTTAGAGCAAAATCAAATGGGATTGAGACTTGACCAAGGCAAATTGATGATTGATTTTGATGTATATAATTGTTATAAATATTTTTAAACATTAATTGAGGCCAATTGACTAGGCTATGGGTTTAATTTGGTCAGACTAGGCCATATGGTCAAAATTGGTGTGGTTTTGACCCAAATCAAAATTGGGCTCAAATAATGGACCAATTGAGCTTGGATTTGGTTTAGTTTGGTCATATAAAAATTAAATTTGAGTTTAGGATTGGAATTGGGGTCAATTGTGATCAAATTGATGGACATTCGAGTTGGATTTGGGAAAATTTGGGTCTTTAAAGGGCAATTTGGGGATTTTGATTAAAGATGGTCAAATTGGCCAAATTGGGTCATGTGGTAGTTTAAAGAAATAAAATTTGGAATATTTGGGATTTATTGAGATTTTTTGGGAATTTTTGGAATTTTTGGGATGTTGGGCTATGGAGGGGTATTTTGGTAATTTGGCCATCTTTGGAGATTTTGGTTGATTTTGGATAATTTGGAAGTTTTCAAAAGGTTTGAAATGAATTTTGATCAAATTTGGGAATTTTAGGTAAACTTGGGAGTTTTGACAAAGTTTAGGTTTCCAATGGTGTCTAGGTAATTTGGGGGTGTTTAGGGGCAAAAGGCCAATATGGGTATGTTGGCAGAGTTGAGGTACCAACCATCATCAAAAAATCATGGACCAATGGAAACCCCATTTTGGGTCCTCTACATAGTGGTCTTAGACAAACCATAGCCCTAGGGCTGGTAGGTTTAGAGGACCATCTACATGAGTATCCCAAAAAGATCAAGGGATCTAGGCTAGAAATTTGAGTTTAGGATTGTGAGTGAATGTGAGTGTAGATGAGAGTAGTGAGTGCCTTAGCTCCAGACCAACACCCAGGGTTAACCCTAAGGTCCAACAGTCCTAAGGGTGACTCATCTTGAGTTTCCCCCATAGTGACCCCACCTACTAAGTGTTTAGAGGTTGAGATCAACACGTGGAACTTCAAGTTGAGTAGAGAAGAGTTTAGAATTTCCAGTGGTGAGGGTGCCTTTTCTAGTTTTCTAAGAATAGTCAATAGAAAAGTCCTATGGCTAGACCTTAGTCCACTAAAGAGGAAAAACTAAACCTCAACCAAAAATGAGGTCAACAACCATGAAGAACTCTAATAACAATTGCTTTATGTTTGAAAATATATATTTCTTTTTTAAAGCTAATGTTAATAATTTTTTTGATTTGATGTAAAAGATTTTGAGTTACCTACTAAAATAAAAATTTCTTTCAGTGCCGACGTTGCTTAAAAAAAGGNTAAAAATTTCTTTCAGTGCCGACGTTGCTTAAAAAAAGGAAAAAAAATCACATAACAGTCCAATCCCCCCTGGAGAACTCTAATCACACAGCGGAATACTCCAATCACACTACTGAGAACTCCAATGACATGATGGAATATACCTAACACCAATAAACTACTCAAATAACACCGTGAAAAATCCAATCACACCATAGAGAACTCCAATTACACCACAGAATGTTCCAATAACACTTGAAAACTACTCAAATAACACCACAAAGAACTCCAATCATGCCATGGAATATCCTAATCACACGGTGAAATATTTCCAATAACATTGAAAAACAAAGCTAATAACACTGAGGAGAACTACAATCACACTGCAATAAACTCTAATAGCATTTGCTCTGTGTTTAAAAGGATATTTTTCTTTTTGAAAGTTAATGATAATAATTAATTTGATGTGATATAAAAGATTTTGTGTTTCCTACATAAATAAAAATTTCTTTCACGACTAACATTGTTTTAAAAAAAAGTGAAGAGACTGCAAAATATTCTAATTCCTCTGTAGAGAACTCCAATCACACCGCGGAATATTCCAATCATAGTGGAGAAATCCAATGGCACACTAGAATACTTCCAATAACATCAGAAAAATACACTAATAACACCACAAAGAACTCCAATTATTCTGTGAAGAACTCCAATCACACCGTGGAAAATCCCAATCACACCACGGTGTGATTGTAATTCTCCTCAGTGTTATTAGCATTGTATTTTGGTGTTATTGGAAATATTTCATGGTGGGAATGGGACATTCTACCGTGCCATTCAAGCTCTCAATGGTGTGGTTGGAATGTTCTACGATGTGATTTGAGTTCTCTGATCCCCAAAAATATAGTTGTATAAAATTTATAAAGTTGACTCAGCTTTACAACGATGCCAAAAACTTCATGTGGTATTTTATGAATAATAACTTTAAGAATTTAATGTTTGGATTCTACGCAAGTATCATATCATTATCAAGTCATAAAAGACTTTCTATTTAAGTCCCAAATATCGATCCCACTAGGAAGGTTTAAATTTGAAATGATAAATTAACCAGGAAATTTGTATAAATAAAACAAAATTACTGTCACTAATTTTGAAGGTTTGAGATACTATCAGAACTAAATTATTAACTACTAGCAAAATTTAAATGCAAAGCTTAAAATAGTAACTCCTAAACTATGTTTATATGAAGAAGTTTTCTAATATGATAAAAAATCTTTCCCACGACAATGAGTTTTTGATGAAATGAGATTAAATAAATGGTTTAAAAATGTATTGTCCCAAATAGGAACAATTTTAATTCTCTACCCTGATTCAATGTTATAGAAAATCATTGGCTAATCTCAGGTTTAGTCCCTAAATCTATGACTAGGTTAGGAGGATACTGACTCTCACTTCAAAACTCTCACTTCCCTTCCACTGAAGGCTAACACTCGCTTTAGTTCTTAAACACCAAGATTGAATTGGGGATTTTAGCCTGTCACTTTAAAATCTCTAATTCTAGGCCCAACAATATATATTTCCCTATTTATTTACACTTAATTCCATGAATGAAACACTCCTCTATGGAATTAAATGTGATTCTCACTTTATTGTAGAACTCATACTCTATTTCCCAAATCATATGTTTCACAACATATTTTAACAATTCAATTGGCCAAATGGAAAAGTAAATTAAGAACGGAGTTGAAAAACCATCACAATTTATTTTTAATTTTAAAATTGGCACATCCAAATTATCTCTTCATTTCACCATATCTTAGTGTTGGGAGAAAGATAAAGGAAACTACTCAGACTTCATGATAAAGATACAACAAAACACAAATTTCATATATAAAAGAAAGTCCATACAATAATAATAAAAAAACAATACTTATCTGAAACTCTTTCTCAAAATAAATCACTTGTAGGCTCTCTTAAGAAATGTAGGAAGAAGAAATCTCTCACTTCGCTCCCTCTTCAACACTCTTAGAGAAGAATTCACACTTAAACTCACCCCAAAAACTCAAAACTATAAATAAAATAAATGACTGATAGACTCTAAGTGTCTACATGGAATGCAGAATAGCATGCAAGAGAGTGAAAAGTTGTTGAAGGGTGCAAAGGGGCATGAAGGGGGGAAAAGGAGGGCAAAGGAAGCTCTTTTTTTATCAATTTCAGCTCTAATAGTACCTAAGGATAGTTTTTCTAATAAGAGCATCCAAAAACTCTTCAAAAACTATCCAAATTTGTTGAATCTTCAAGAAATAAAGCCTGCACCGACATTGGCACCGTCGGAGCCAGTGGCCATTTAAGTAGACTGCATTCTCTGTCAAATGGCACCCTCAGCGCCCAGTTTGGTGCCGTCGGTGCTTAATAATTCTTCAAAAACTTCATTTTGACTCCAAATTCCATTCTCTTTTGCTTTCTTTTTGTCCCAAGTCCTAAAAATAAAAAATCTGCAATAAAACATGAAAAATATCTTCCTTTAAAGTGCAATATCACAAAAAATGAGTATAAAATATGGGTCTAAAAATGCATATATTTTTTGTGAATCAAAATTCCCAAACTTAAATTTTACTTGTCCTCAAGTAACACCTTTACTACCTAAAAATATGACTCATGACAAAGATTTTAACTTCTAGATTTCTATATTTTAATCCACTAAATACAATAACATAACTTAAGAAAAATATAAAATAACTCCAGCTAATACTAAAGGTATTAGAATATTTAGCAGTTAAGTCTAAAATTTTTTATTCTCTATTCTTTTCAAGGAAAATTGCAAATTATTCATATTAAAGCCACTTAGAAAATGTAGCTAAGCCTTCTTCTTTAAGTTGATTCAAGTGAAGCCAATTTTTAATTAGACATCTCTTCAAGCTTCTTCTCACATCTTTTTCTTTTCTTTTCTTTTCAGGACATTTTCAATCCTTTTTCTTTTCTTTTCTCTTTTTTTTTATGTGAGGATTACTATATCTGGAAAGCCTTTAATGATTTTGAACTTCATTATCTTCATCATAAAGTTACAAACTTTTCACATTCCTTCACTTATAAATTTATATTAGCTTTAAAGATTTTTCATAAAGTTTTATTTTTTTCTTCTTACATGAATCTTTAAGATTTTTAATATTTCAAAAATACAAATTCCTTTACTTACAATAGAAAAACATAATCTTATTCTCTCATATCAAATATCTTTATTATTGAAAATTTTTACTTAAGTTTACTATATATTTAGAAACACAAATATAGTTATCTAAAGTTATCTTCTAATACCAAAGGTCATGTTAAATTTTAAAATATTTTGAAAATATAGCTAATTGAGGACAAATAAAAATAAGTTTCTTTTCTTTAAAAATGAATTTTTTTTCCCCCCAAACTTAAATTTTTAAAAGATTTAGCATGAAAAACTGAAAAAATATAAAGGGTGAAAGAAAACATTTAATACATAAAGGAAAGACTTACCTATTGAAGGTTTTGATATTGAAACATAACTCTGAAATATTACAGGTGCTAGTATGAAAAGCTATAAAGCTTAAAACATTAAAAAACACATAATACATATAAAAATTTGCTGAGAAAAAGTTAACTACAAATATATTCAACAAAGTACTAAAAACTAAAAACAATACTAAAATAATTTCCAATGTAAAAAAAGTTTCACAAATCTATTGTTCACAATACAACATTATATTTAAGTAAAGTGTCACACTCAAAAAACAAACAGTCACAACAATAAAGTCTAACCAAACATAAACTAAACAAAAAAATCAAACTAAAACATCACCAATCATCATTTTCTTCTTCTTCCACATCTAAGTTTTGCTGCTGATATGGGGTAAAAATAGGGTGAGTAGGAAACTGAACTGAGTGGTCACCCTTCATGTATCTGACCATCGCATCATCATAAACAACAATGTGATGAAGTTTTCTAATATTAAAAATCATCTTTCCCACCACAATGAGTTTTTGGTGAAATGAGATGAAATAAATGGTTTGAATATGTATTGTGCCAAATAGGAGCAATTTTAATTCTCTACCCTGATTTACTGTTATTGAAAATCATTAGCTAATCTCAAGTTCAGTCCCTAAATCTATGGCTAGGCTAGGAGGATACTAGCTCCCACTCCAGAGCTCCCACTTCCCTTCCCCTGAAGGCTAACGCTCACTTTAGTTCTTAAACACTAAGATTTAAATGAGGATTTTAGTCTATCACCCTAAAATCTCCAAATCTACACCCAAAAATATACATTTCCCTATTTTTTTGCACTCAATTCTATGAATGAAACACTCATCCTTGGAATTAAATGTGATTCTCACTTTGTTATAGAACTCACACTCTGTTTTCAGGATCATATGTTTCACAACATATTTTAATAATTCAATTGGTTAGATCAAAAAGTAAATTAAGAAAAGAGTTGAAAAATTATCACAATTTATTTTATATTTTAATATTGGCACATCCAAATTATCTCTTAATTTCACCATTTCTCAGAGTAGGGAGAAAGATAAAAGAAACTACTCATACTTCATGAAAAAGATACAACGAAACATAAATTTCATATATAAAATAAAGTTCATAGAATAATAATAAACAAAAAATCCTTATCTGAAACTCTTTTTCAAAGCAAATTCCTTGTAGCCTTTTTGAGGAAATGTAAGAATAAGAAAACTCACTTGTCTCCCTCTCCAACATTCTTAAAGAAGAATTCACACTTAAACTCACCACAAAAACTCTAAACCACAAAAGAAATAAATGACAAACGATGTGGAATGGCATGGAAGAAAGTGGAAAAGGGTTGAAGGTTGCAAAGGGGTGCGAAGGGGTGGGGGGCAAAGGAGAGTCTTTTCTGATCAATTTCAGCTCTAAATAGAGCCTAAGGTTGGTTTTCCAATAGGTGCATCCAAAAACTCTTCAAAAAACATCCAATTTTGTTGAATCTTCTAGAAATAGGGCCTGCACTAACACTGACGACTTCGTCGCCAGTGGTCTACAAATAAAATCCATGCTCTATGTCAAATGATACTGTCGGCACTGAACAGTTCTTCAAAAATTGCATTTTGACTTTAAATTCCATCATTTTTTCTTCTTTTTTGCTCTAAGTCCTAAAAATCAACAACCTACAATAAAAAATAAAAATTCCTTCCTTTAAAGTATAATATCACCAAAATTGAGTATTAAATATGGGTTTACAAATGCATATATTTTTGGTGTATCATTCAGCTCGTTTGCTTAGCGAGTTAAACACAAGCCGTTCATGAACAAAGAGTCATTTTGACAACCCTAATCACATAGCCATAAGATGTTAAGGACTGGGGCAATATTTAAAACATCATTTAAATTTAATTTAATAATATTTATTTATATTTCTTCATTAATACTTTTAGTTGGTTATAAATCTTTGTAGCCTTATAGTCAATTAAATTTTAAAAAATACTACTCATCAAAGATATATAATTTATTAGTAGTATTTCAAGCCAAAAACGAGACAAACACGAACGAATAAATATTAGTTTGTGTTGTTCATGTTTGGCTTGTTAACTTAGCGAACGAGCCAAACACAAGCTGTTTGAAAATAATGAGCCGTTTTGATTGCCCTAATTACAAACATACCCCAAGATTGTATTTAAGGGCTTGATAGTGAGCCATGATTGATATTTAAACTTGATTAATTAATGGACACCTTTAAGCACTACTAGCGCAACTTTAATTATTGGTATCCATTCACATAACTCTTAAGTAAAATATCAAGTGAATATTTGAAGTACCCCACGGCATAAGGTGTATAACTTTGAATGATTAATTGAACAATATATTAGATTCAAATGAACTCAAAACGTTTCAAAGAATTTTAAAGGTTGTTTAAGGTCATGCCTCGAATACTTTTACAATATTTTGGATTTTTTTAAGGACAATTGAAATTATTATATTTTGATCCAGAAAATCATCCATTAAAACTTTTAGGGATCCACCAAGTTTTGCCTTGGGACCCGTTAACTCACCTAAATAATGAAAAATAACCTACACTATTTAATCTATATTAATTGACCCAATGCTCTAGTATTTGAGTCTTCTCTAAGGTATTCAAATCCTTGTGAACCATTGAGGAAATTTATTTTTGCCACATATAGATCATCGGGCTTATGTAATTCTGAGGTCTACTTAATTAGGGCAATGACGATAATGCTAATGTGTGCTAAAATGAGGGATATGATGTGGGATTTTAGAATAGTATCTCCTTCCTTAAAGATATTTAATATAAGGAGAGGATAAGGATTGATGATATTATTCGACGACTCTTGAGGAGATGATCACCCCAGATACTCTTATGTTTTTTTTAATTCTAGGTCGAATAAAGTGATTAACTTGTGGACTGCACCATTCTAACAAAAAATGTTTTAAACAAAAAAAATATCTTTTGCATGATAAAATGAATTTTATGTGCATGAAAATTAAGTTCAAATGAAAATATTTGAATGTCCATGGTTAATCACTTGGATTGAGGTTAGGACTGCCCTTCATAGATTGTTAGATTGGTAGCTCTTACTTAAGGTCGGGAAGCACACAATCCAGCTCTGAGCCCCTACCTTTAGAAATGTCTTACACCTAGTCCTAGTCCTCCATATGTGACTATGGGTTTTCTTTTACATTTGTCTTGCTAGAACTAGTTTTTTGACTTTTTCTTGTACCAAACGCTTCTTGTTTACTTTTTTGCAATTTATTTAAATTTCATGCAAATATACTATGCTTTATGATGCTAACCATGCAGTAGTAGTAAAGGCCCAGATACGCATTTATTTATTGTAATGCAATTTTATTCACTTACTTTACAACACTTTCCTTAATTGCATTTATTTACTTCAACAGCAAAAAATGTACCAAAACTAAGAGTTGCAAAACCATTTTTCAAAATTAAACAATATTTTTTAAAAAATAAAATAAAAATTATATAATACGTCTTTTTGAATTTACGGGAGTCCCTTGGATGAGTTAACTCAAGGTTGCTAACGAGATCTTCCCAGTTAAAATGAGTTTAATAACTCATTTAGACTAAGTAAATTCAAAAAAAAAAAAATGGCACCAGAATGAGGGAACCGTGGGATCTTAACTGGTGTCACTCTAATCAACTTTAATCCCCCCCCACATAATTCTTGAAAAACATCAAAACTTGTCACTTAAACACACTTAGTAAAACCACTTGAAGCCTTAGACTTTAGGACAGCTACTTTGATAAGCTTGGAGCTAACTTTGAGGGAAACATTCCACAATAGCAAGTGGATCTACAACAACAATCTTTTTTTAGATTAAATAATGGATTTCGAGTATATTTGCCTAGTGAAACATAGATCCTAACTTTATCTTTAGACCTTTGCACAGTCATGTAGTGCAATTTTAGCCTTAACTCGCCTTAGGCTCCAAGACCGTTTTTTGTTACGATATAAATCCTCTGATCTTTTATGGTTATTTGTATGATTGTGTCATGAAAATGTAATCTCTAATTAATTAGATTTGGCAGGGTGAAACATTCAATAACTATAGGATAGTTTGGGAAGTGACTGAGATTCTCCTCAAGATACGTAACACTCCTTTGTCCGAACTTTAAAAAGTCCTACTATTTAAATTTCTTGAAGACAATACTTTTTTATCTAAATCAAGATTTTTCTTAGGTGACATCGGTCATTTAAGATATAATTAACTACAACAGCTTGCTTTTATAGGAAACTTTATATCCCAGCTTAATATAAACACTATCTAAACTTTCATATTAGATAGGAGAACTTTTTGGTCAACATAATGGTTCACAGACTAAAACAAATGTCATAAATTCTTTGGTATATTTAAGCGAGCCTCACTAATAAGTCATAAGTTTATCCTTCGGGGTAGATATATTGCTTGTAGTGTTGTGCTCGTTAATTTAAATTATCATTTATATGGGATCAGTTTAGTCTCACATTTTCAAACTTAAACTATTACTTTCAAAACCATATAAATTATTTGAAATCAAATATCTTTTTCCCAATTTAGCAGCCGACGATATTTTTACTGATTCTTAATTTACTTTACAAACTAGCCATTTAAAATGTTAAAATCTGTTGTGAAACACAATGACCTAGGAGGGCTATGATTTCATGCAAATAGTGAATACTGGACTAACCTTAGGATTAAGGGGGAACCAAGATCTTGGGTGGGTATAAATTGATAGGGAGATAAGATTTGATGTGTGTAAATTGGTTGTTTCTAGAGTGACAAACTAGATTCCTACCAATTTGACTTATGATTTCATACCTTAACACAGGGATTCAGCCAATATAGTGGCATATGCTGTGGGACTCTAGTTGTAAGAGGTTAGATAGTTCTGATGGGGTAATAAGAATGTTAAGGAATTAGCTTTTAATTAGCCAATGTTTTTTACACACTTAGAAGAGGGTAAAGAATTGGTATGCTCCTATTTTTCACTGGTTATAATAAATTCTAATCATTTCATTCCTTCACATTATCTAAGTTATAACACTTGAAAGGTATTTTTAATCATCTCAAAACTTATCAAACCAATTTCTTTAAGTGCTTCGTGGATGGAAACCCAAAATTATTTGCGTTTATGTTTGTGAGTTATGATTGCTTGCGGTGTGTTGTGTCTGTTTTAATGTGGATTGATTAGTTTGACTGATGTTGGTGGACATTTGGATTATTTGTGGATTGATTTGATCTTTGTGCTTCATAAGGGTGGTGATTCCTTAACTTCTCATTATGGCTAGACTTGTATATGTTCTCTTGTAGTAGTTGGGTTGACGAGTCCACAATAACTTTGGTCTCAACTGGACTTGAGTTTTACAGGAGCTATCTTGAGTTTGGACAATGACAGTTTTATCTTTATTTTGTTACTTCCGTTCTCTAACCTTGATTTCATTTGGTAGGGTCACAAACCTGATTGATTAACAACATGTGGATGATCTTACACTATCCTTATAATGGTTAGAGGTGCATACTTAAAGGGATATGGTAATGCCTGAAGTTGGTATTCACAAGCTAATATATCAAATCTAATTGTATTCATAGGGTTAAGCCTTATAAAAACATTTAAAAGTACCTAATTGATTAGTGTAGTGATTTCACTAGAAATTGGAAGTAAGGTAGTAAGATATGATAAGTTAAAAGGAAGAATTAACCTAATTTATCATGTGTATTTGTGTTTTTTCTTACAATAATATAAAGGACTTGGGAAACACTTAAATATATAATCTTATGTTGATACCTATTGTGCTAATAAACTTTTCCTTAATTCAATTTCTTTCTGACACGTTTAGTTTAGATTTACTTTTTGTTGCAATTTTTTTATCCAGATGAATACTTGAAGATGTTTCTGATAGACATTTGTAGTGGAAAGAATTTTTGAACTATTTTTCTTCCCACTTATATTTTCTATACTGATGCTATACATGTTAAAAATTAAGTTTGTGGGGTAGAAAAATATTTTTAAAACTTTACTTTATTTATCCTCAGTAGCCTATATTTATTTTGATATCACTTTTAAAATGACAAATAATATGAGATATTATCTATAGGTTATAATTATTTTGATTTTAGGAATGTTAGAAAAAACTTAGCTGGGGTCCTATGTGAAGAAACTGTTCTAAAGCTAAGAAACTTTGCATGAAACATTAAGAAAATGATTTTGTTGTTTATGGTAGAAAATATTTGAATATTTGTAAAGCTAAGATTCTTAGATTTATACTTAATGAGATTTGAGCCTTTATTGAAACTATTTTCAAACTAATACTTAAAATTTTAAAATTTTAAGGAAAGTTTTGAGTTTTTTACTTTAGGAAGAGGATAGTGAAATTCAAAAAGATTAAAGGTCTATTCAGATACAACAGTCCTCACATAAATAAGTAAGGATTAAAAAGATCCTAAAATAAATGAAAAAAGAAAAGAAAAAGAAAATAAAAAGAAAATAAATTGAAAAAAAAAATATAAAAGAAAAATAAAAAGAAAAAGAAAATATGTGGAGAGAAGCTTGATGATTAGGACCTAGTTAAAAATTGATTTTGCTTCAATCTTTCTAAGGAAGAAAACTTAGGATCAAACCTAAGCTTAATTTCATATTGTATTAGTAAATATTATTTTTTTTAGAAGTCATAAATTTTGTAATTAATATTTATCTAAGAATCCAATTTTTGGAAACTTTTCAATTTTTTTGAATTAAATAGAGAACTAGGATTCCTAAGTTTAATACTAAATATTCTGCTACCATATATATCATCTAATTTACTGTAAATTCTTTTAAGTTGGACTATAAAATTTCTAGAATAAAATTTTAGGACATCTTAAGGAAACTCACTAACAAAAATCAACGTATTTTTAAAAGTTAGGGTGTTAATTGAGGACAATTAACTTTATGTTTGGGGGAATTTACACGCTAAAAAAATGTGCAACTTTTTATATAAATTTTAAGCTCATTTTTAATAATATTACACATTAATGGAAGATATTTTGCACTTTTTTTTGCTTCAGGTACAAGAAATGGAGTTTTGAAGTAAATGGAGCAAAAATGACACAATTTGGAGTTAAATTGAGTAAGGAAAATAATTCTAATTTGTCACATTTTGATATGTATATCACTTGAGGTAGATTGGAGCTAAAACGTGGTGAAATGGGGTTGTTGCTAGCAGGGTGGTGCCTAGACGCCAGAAAGTGGTGCCTAGCCACTATCTCTCTTAGAAAATAATGGCTAGGTGCCAGAAATGGTTGTGGATGCTCAAAGAGTTTATAAGGCACCTTTTAGGACTGGGGAAGACAACTTTTTCCATTTCAAACTCTTGGAAACTCAAAGAGCATCCAAAAGTTGTAGTTAAGAGTAGGAGTGTAGATTTCTATCTTCTCTAGTGAGATTGGTGAGGGATTTCAAGTGATATGTGTAAGGAAATGTACGAGCATTGCGTGGATCGGCAGGAGACTTTGTTGGAGAGATTTATATTTTTTTTAAAAGAAAAAAGATAAGCCTTGTATTCTTCATTGTCTTAAAATTTTTGTAAACACTTTCTATGGGATTTGCTTTGATTTAGTAAAGTTTTTTGTTACGTTTTATCCATTCTTCATGAATAGTTTTCGTTACTCTATTCTTTTAATATAAAGTAATGACATGANTTGGTCCATGACGACCTTTTTCTTGATTTGGACGATTTGATCTCTCTATGAATGGAAAAGGGGTGCTTCAGATCGGGAGTAAGCACTAGTGATAGGGCAAAGGGGGAAAGGACATACGAAAGAGGGATGCCTACTTTCAGTCAATTGATTCACCATGGTAGAGAAGAAAAATGGCGCACATAACGAACTCGAGCTTTGGATTAAGAAAAAACAACGGTCAAAACTGATAGGCTTGGGCATGCGGGTGCTGGCAGTTTCAAGTCCGTTAACTTTGTACAGAGCATCTCAGAGGAAGATGAGCAATGTTGATGGAAAAAGAACATCAATTTTTTCCATGTCTTATTCAAAAGAAGACCTTTGTAACCGTGACAGATGCTAAGGGGAATAAGAAGACTGGGGCCTCCGCAGGTTGTTTGGAGGAAAGAAAAGGGCGGTCTTGTCTTTCTCGATATGCTGCTGAAACAACTGCGGAACATGTCGGGTGATCCGCTAGAAAGATGGGTTTGAAGTCAGTTGTCATGAAAGTGAAAGGATCTACTTTTTTCAGGAAAAAGAAGAAAGTGATCTTGAGCTGGAGAGAAGGTTTTCGAGGTGAAGGAGTAGGCGCGATGTCGGTAGAGTGGTAGAAGATTTCAAATATACTCATGGTGGCTACAGTTTTGGAGTAACTAATGAAGAAAGTAAAGCTATTTAAGATTTTGCTTTAGCGTATGATTTTGTTATTACTAATACTTTATTCAAAAAAAGAGACGAACATCTTATTACTTATAAGAGTGAATCTAATAAAATATAAATTGATTATGTTCTTATGAGAAGAAGAGATCGTCGAGATTGTAAAGATATTAAGGTCATTCTAAGTGAGAATTTATGTACCCAACATCGTTTATTAGTTCTAGATTTTAAAATGAAGAGTTGTAAAAAAAATACTAGGACTCATCATCGTAGAATTAGATGGGGGAACCTAAAAGACACAGAAAATTATTTTTATGAGTAAAATTCAAGATTTCAAAATTTGAGATGTTCATCAAGAAGTAAATGTTATGTGGGATAAAATAACAAACACTATTAAACAAGTAACAAAAGATGTACTCGGAGAATCAAAAGAAAAAAAAATTTATAAATAAAAATAGTTGGTGATGTAATAATAATGTGCAAGAAAGGATAAAATATAAGAAATTATGTTATAAAAATTAGTTTAAATGTAAAAGCTTAGAGAACTGGGAAAAATATCAAACGGTCCGCAGGAAGTCTAAAACAACAATCGGTGACGCTAAAAAATTTGCTTTTAATAATCTTTATAATAGATTAGATAATAAAGAGAGTGAAATATATATATAAACTAGCCAAACAAAGAGAGAAAAAAAAATAACTCAAGTGTATTAAAGATGAAAATTTAAAAGTAATTTTCTTAGAAAAAAATATTCAACATAAGTGTGTGTTATTTTGATATGCTTTTCACTGATGATATCCTTCTCGTGGATAAAACAAGAGAAAAAACCCAGGAAAAACTTGAATTATTGAGGTCTACATTGGAGTCTAAAAACCTTTATTTAAGTAGAACTAAAACTGAATACATGGAATGCAATTTTAGTAGAAGTAGCTCTAGTGACAGAAGTGTGACTTTGGGTGATCAAATTATTAAAAGGAGTGAACGTTTTAGATATCTTGGGTATGTTGTTCAAAGCGATGGTGATATTGATGGGGATGTTAATAGTAGAATTCAAGTTGGTTGGTTGAAGTGGAGGAAGCTTCGGGCCTTTTGTGTGATAGAAAAGTACTACTTAGACTGAAAGGAAAATTTTATAAGACGATGGTGAGACCTGCAATGCTCTATGACGCTGAATGTTGGCCTTTAAAAGAGAAGTATAATAATAAGTTAAATGTTGCCGAGATGAGAATGATTAGGTGGATGAGTGGCTTTACACTTAGAGACAAAATGCGAAATGAATATATCCGTGATAGGGTTGGTGTAGCTCCTGTGACGGACAAAATTAGATAAAGTCGTCTTAGATGGTTTGGTCACATTAAACGTCGACCATCTGATGATTCGATTAGGAGAGTAGATGTTTTATATTCGACTAGTGTTAAGAAAGACAGGGTTAGACCTAGGAAAACTTGGGCTTATTGTATAAAAAATGATCTTAATTTACTAGAACTAATTGAAAATATGACACTAAATAGGACGCAATGGAGAAAAATGATTCATGTAGCCGACCCCACATAGTGGGATTAAGGCTTTGTTGTTGTTGTTTTGTTATTTTCTTGGGGATGGTGAGTCTTAAGGGCACTAGGGGTTAGTGAGGTTAGTGTGAATCTAACCCACATCTCTGGATGGAAGACGACCTGATATCGTAAGAAAGTATAAAAAAAAATCTACAGTTCAAAAAAATCAGAGAAGAAAAGTTAGGACTGAAAATTCCAAGGAAGGAAATAATGTATTAACTGAAAAGAAAGATGGTTGATCACCACCCGAGTGTCACTCCAGGATACTAAATACACTTCTTAATCCGAAGGGATATGAGAAATGTGATTACAACCAATCTACAACTTTCTCTCTCCTTTTAATATACAAGGCAAACTTATATTGGCAAGCACTCTA